>JAIUZE010001516.1:0-15596 GCA_022085475.1 Heliosperma pusillum | reverse complement strand
TTAAGAAATTACAAGCTCGTAATTTCTTTCTTACTCAGATATCTTCATAACTCTACTATCTGCTTTGTCTCTTCCTCAACCTCGTTTTCCTTTTTCGCCTTCGCCTTTTTCATCTTATCGTAGTCTTTAGTGACGCTTCCTAATGTTCCTTCTATCATGTTCTTTTATCCCTACTCTCTTGAGAGGTAGTTTTTCTTATTAGCTAACGTAAGGGTTAGTAGGTGTGTTTTGAAGAAGTTTCGAATATGGTACCTAACCGTCCTATTAAACTAGTTTCATGTTTAGATGATTATATGGAATTGAGGATAGCTTAGGATGAAACTCTCCTAGTGGTTTTAGACTATGAAAGCTTAATTTTGCAATATCGTTTTGAGGATCGAAATAATCATAATGATAGTTGGTAGTTGTGGTTAAGATTTTAGTGATTCTTTAAGTGTTACTTGGGAAATTGTGGTCTTTAAATGTTGGACCCTAACGGGAATAATTACCTTGTGGAATTTGGATTGGATGACCAAACTTAAGGAATATTGTCATAAGCGAAAACCGATGTATTGAGAGTTAGAAGGAGCTAAATAAATTGATTGACGGTCGCATTGCCCTATGATTGGCAAAAGCTAAGTGAAATGGGATTTGTGTGACTAATCTCTTTTGAGGATTTTTGTTTTAACTTTTGAAGATGAGAAAGCTCATTGTTAATAACTTAGGATAATGAATTTTGGAATAAATTGGATCAAAGGATTTCATAGTAAGCCTCTTTTACCTTGTGGTTGTTAGCGATCATGTTTTCCCTAGATATAAACATTTTGTGGTGGTTTCTAATAAAAGTTTTGATGAAGCTAAGAAGATTAGAGTACGTAATGAATCTTTCATATGAGTTGTTAGTTGTGGAGTCTACCGTGCCGATGAACCTTAGTAGATTCTAGTTGGATTCGAATAATTGGGATTTGTTACTCGAAGTTTCATTATTATGAAGTATTTTTGTAGGAATTCAAATGATTGAAAATGACGAGTTGCAAAATGGGTAAGTTGTATTCTATTGAGGATTTGGTTTATTAGTAGAGTAAGTGATGTCGAATTCTTGTAGATCTTCCTGCCGACTTCATCGTGATCTTCATATCCCTAAGAGTTGATTTGTTTCGTTGTTGCGTATTTTGTATATATTTTGTTACCCTGAATTGTGTGTGAGAAGTGCGAGTCGCTCTTTGTACGTGTAATGTGTTCTTATTTTGATTTTATCTTTGAGAAAACTTTCGAATTTACATATTGTGTTTCTAAATTAACTTTTTAAAGAAGTCCAAGGATATATTTTGTACCTTGTTTTTGGAGAAAATAGATTTCTGTTGCTTTTATACTTGGATTTTGCGTTTGGTTGGATGTTTGCACTTGTTATTGGAGACGTCTGATAACTAGTCCTGCACTTACTAACGTTGTTTTGAATTTCGATTTCACTATTTCGACTTTAATTTGATTTGGATAAATTGAGTTCTCGTTCGCGACAGGCACTCTTGAGATCCGTAAGTAAGTTTCGCTCTTATGAAAAACTTCCTTAAACCGTTTTCTAGATGAACCTCGTTTCATAAATATTTTCCCTTATAAAAGTTTTCGTATTAATTTTGAAAACTGATTCTTATCCTTGATACTTTAGTTTTCTATTCGCAAGTTTCGAGGACGAAACTTTTTAAAAGGAGGGGTGATTGTAACACCCGGAAATGTACCCTATTTTTCTAGTGAAAATATTTTACCGATACCTTTCAGCAAATATAAGTTTTAATTTAGAATTTTATGTTCCGAGTCGAATATAGAATTTCCGAGTTCGTATTTGGAATTTCCACGAGATTCCATGAGAATCCCGTCTTAAGGCGACTTTGACTTTTCTTGACTTTTAAGTCGTCTTTGACTTTTCGTGACTTTTGAGTCGTCTTTGACTTTTCTTGACTTTTAAGTCATCTTTGACTTTTCGTGACTTTTGAGTCGTCTTTGACTTTTCTTGACTTTTGAGCCGTCTTTGACTTTTGTTGACTTTTTCCCATAAATATCTCATACTCCCTTAATCTATTTCATTCAACACAAACACAATCGCCTTACTTCTTCCTTAAGCAAAAATCCAAAGCCTTGCCTCCATAAACTTTCCGATCTTGAAATCATCGTAGCTCATTCGTTCTTTGCCTAAATTCACGTAAGTTCGTCTCATTCTTCCCCTCTTACCTTCCTCTATCCGTATTGGTAATAAAATTACCGTCTTTCTCGCTTTTTAAATTATCCGTCTTTCTCAAGGTGAAGTATATTCATCTTATTTTGCCTAATTGTAGGTGGAGACTACTAGGAAAGCTTAGTAACCGTTTAAAGACGCGTAAAGGTAACGGTGAAGGGGTACTCGGTATCATTTAGTGGTTTTACATGCTTTATATGCTAGAATTCGTAGTAATACGATTAGTAAGTTTAGGATGATGTTATGGATGATGATTGTTGTTATTTGATGATTTTTGATGATGAATATTGAGTGTGTTAGTTGATAGAAGTGAATTGATTTGAAAAAATGGCGATTGATAGAAATGGTGTTCTGTTGTGTTCTCGGTGGACCGTTGCAGTTCACTGCCAGTGACCCCATTTTCTAAAATGATCATATCTCATTTCGTTACTGCTTGTTTAGGCTTCGGTGGACCATTCGTTGGAACCGTTAGAGAAGAAGCGAAGCTATCACTAGATTTATTGAATTTCTGCATTCCCATATCTCTAAAAACTCTAGTTATGACCGTTTGAAGTGGACCCTTGTTTTAGTTAGTTTCCAAACTTGTGTTTTGTGTGTAGTTGTGCTCCGAGCCGGGGTACCGGCCGCCTCCCTCCACACCGGCCTGGAACACGGCTGTGTTTTCTTCTTGAAATCTCTAAAACTCGTAATTTATAATAGTTCGCATGATTCGTTTATCGTATAATTTTACGTAGTGTCTTATAATATTCATGTTTTGGATATATGATATTTCATTCGCTTGTATAACATGTTTTGTGACGGTTTTTGCTATGTCCCACTTTGAGTCGGTTTTTACAAATGATACGGTTTGAGCACTATTTTGTCTTGTGCTTTGTACTCTCATTCCCTTGGCTACCTTCCCGTTCGTAAGGCTGGAATGTCGGAACGGAGAGGTATCCTACTGCTTAAATGCATGTGTTAGTGGGCATACGACGACGTTGTTGGGAGTTGAAAGCTATGCGTTGATCGACCCGGCCGTCAAATGTTGTGTACTTGCGAGGTGGTGTTATTTGCATGTAGCGTACCGCATGTTATGAGGCTTGAGCTCGTTTTCCGCCTCTTTCGTGAATTGATCTACCGAGAATGTGGGTACTCGGCGTTTTCTTTGTAAGACCGAGTCTTGGGTGCGAAACGTGATCGCATGTCGAACCGGAAAATGTGATTTCGGGATTCTGGCCAGATTTAGACTAGGACCGGGTGTTTATTATCGTCGTCCTACCAGGAGGAAATTAGTCTACATAGGCGAAATGTAAGCATCGGGTATGAGTTCAGGGAAATGTGATCCGTGGATGCCTTTTAATCATACTTGCCATGTAACCACAGTGTAGTGCGTTTGATTGGACCGTGAGGTTGTAGTCATTTGTGTCGTCGTCTTTGCATTGCGTGTTTCATGATATTTTCATGGTCATTGCATGATTGGCCACGTCAATGTCTTGGTTTCGTGAATGGATGATAATATGTTGGATGTATTTATGGTGACATACGCATGACTTGACTTGGTTTGCTCTGTCGAGTCTCAAATTTATCAATCTTTAATTCTTATACCAGCAACGGTGAGATGCAAGCCCCCTAGTGAGCGTATTTCGGTGCTTAAGAGTGTCTTCCCCGCGTCTTTGAATAACATGAGGTCGCGGATGTGATTTCACATGACCTTATCATTATATATATGATTGCCTAGCGATTCTATGTAACTCACATTATATTCATATATGCATGATTTTACTTTTGTATTTCCTTATATGTACGTTTAATGTGATATGGCTGGGAGAACCCGGAGTTACTCCCCACTGATTGTGGCGTTCATGTTTTTCATGAATGAACAGGTTGCTTGCATGGATGGCTTTTTGCTTATGCTATTTTGGGTTCGGGTGTGAGCTAGCGGGCGTTGTCCCTGGATGAAACACCTCTAGACGTTGTTTAGCTAGTTGCTAATTACTTTGTCTTTTGTTAACACTTTGAGAGACTACGTCTCTTGTGGTATTTTTATTTAGTTTGTAATATTTTGACACTCCTCGTATTTTTCTATCTTGCATGTATAAAGGTTTTTAAAATACCGTATTTTCCGCTATATAATTCACATGCTTGTATGTTTTATATTTCCGCATTCGCGAGGGTTGTCACAGGGATTGCATTGTCCCTTTTTGCATTTTAGTTATATTTTTCAAATTTTGAATAAAAGAAAGAGAAGATTTTTGAGAAAATTAAAAAATTTCTGAACACAATTGAATACTTTTCGTGCTTTGCTTGTTTGTTTACTATACCATCATGTTACATTTCCCAAACTTAGAGCTTTCAAAAGATAATGGTTCAATATTTATTGAATTTTGCATACATGGGGATGTCTTGTACACAGTAGACATGGAATGAATCTATAGATGAGTACGCTTGATCTTGACATTTAGCAAGTTACATATATTGTAAGGTAGAACCTCCTTAGACTGGTACATCTATAACCAGTCTCATCTAGGTGTGTGTAGTTCTCCTTGTGATGTGTGTCATGTCAAAACGCATAAGTATGGTTCTCATTTCATTTCTATAAACATTTCATTCATGATTCACTAAGATTTGAAGCCTTTTTCACTTTGAATTACATCTCAAAATAAGCCCCTTCATACAAATGCTTCACAAAATAATAGCTACACATAAAAAACTGCCTACCTTTTGAGCTAGTAGCTAGACTATGGTGTGTGGGTGCTCTTTTGAGAAGATTTGTTCTTATATGACAAAGTGAATTTGGGAGAACGAAAATGTACAAGAAGTGATGTTATGTTCAGAAAAGAAAAAAAATGAATGAAATAGAAAAAGAAAAGAAAAAAAGAGAAATCGAAAAAGAAATAAAAAAATTAGAAGAAGTTGTGAGTATCTCCTCAAAATGTCAATTCAATGATTAGAAGGAGTTTACCCTTGTGTTTCGTGTGTAATAAGCCACTTGTTCAGTCTAGCTTCGTTTATTCGTTTTGTGGTAATTAACCGAAAGTTTGGATTGAGTATCCATTTATCATTGGTCAGTTGCTAGCTCATTCTAACCTTCACATGACCATAACTATTTGTCCACCTTTCACCCATTTCCCAAAGCCTTCTTCATTGTTTCGGCTTCTTTTCTATGTGCATTGTGATCTTTGACTTGTATTTTGAATTGTTTACCATATTAGACTGCGGACACATTTTCATAAGTCGTAGATAGGTGAGTGTCTCAAAAACATTTACACATAAAGAAATCACCTTTTACATACAATGAGTGTTCGAGTGTGCCGTGAGTGTCCATTTGTCAAAAGATCATGCAAGAGCCGAAAATTCTAAAGTGAAATTCTTTGTGCTACGCCATTATGTAAATCTCAGCCATGTTTATGTATCATTTTTGCCCACGTTGTTTTTGGGTTATGATTCATTATGTTTCCAAAGCTTTTTGTTGAGATTTGTTTCTTGATGGTGTAATAGCCAATGCTTGCAACCTTTTCCTGGTAATGTTTGTTATGTTTGCTTGAGGACAAGCAAAGGTTTAGCTTGGGGGAGTTTGATAAGTGAATATTTGTATGGTTTTAACCCCCAATTTAGCTCGGTTTTGTATGTCATTTGTGCTTTGTTAAGCCACTTTATGAGCTAATATCGTCTTCTAGGCGAATTCCTCTGTTCTAACCTGTTTTGTAGGGAAAGTGACGTTTCTACGCCCTTTTTCTATATTCCCGAGCATTTGCCTAGAACCCGACGATTTGAAGAAGCAAGCTTGACCAAGTGAAAGACATTTCAATAAGGTTCACTAATTCGAAAGAGAGAAGAAGCAAAGACAGTTTCGTAGTTGTCGGAAGATCAATCAGTTAGGCGAAAGAATTCATCGCTTTGCATCAAACCCTACCAACAAACCCGATTGTAGAAGTCAAGGGGGATGTTGGAAGTCAAGTCAAAGCAAAGGAAGATGAAACGTTAGTCAAATGCTTCCAGAAGACCACATACCCGATCGGGTAAGTGTGTACCCGATCGGGTAAGTTTGCTGATCCGAGCATGACGGCTACAACTTCCTATTTTTGACCTATGTGTTTAATGTCCGACCTCTTCTCCTCGAAACCCTAATGCTACAAATAGATGCTCTTGTTGGAGCAAGTGTCCTCCACAATAGTGCATTTATATTATAAATCTCATTTTGGAATATTAGTGGGATGACTAGTATTTTGATACTCCACGTCAGTTGATTAACGTAAATCGATAACGGTCAGCTGACTAGAGTTAGACGTGATTGTCGTATGACGGCGGTAATCAACTGACCCCTTTCGGTCACACCTATAGGATGAGACCCAAACAGAAATCTAATTATTTGTATACGATACATATTAATTAGTACTTTATATATATATTTGATATATGTTTAGTTACGAGAGTTATTTATTGGAAATTGAGTTACGAACTCATTCCGGATAAGTTTATTAGTCAATTATACGATAATTGATTGAATAAATTTTACGTCTTATTTTAATACGATTAAATAAGATTTAATTTATTGATTAATAGTTAATTCATTAAATTAGTTGAGGTTATGCATATACTTTGAGGTAGAGGTGATTTGTTAATTATATTTACAAGGAGTTGTAAAATAATCTAACTAGGCATTGTGGGACCCATTATATATTGATATAATGATAAAATATCACTTAAAAGTTAAGTGTATATTATTTATTAATTTGAGTCATGTAATTGTTATATGATCAAATTAACCCTTAATTATACAAGATAATTAAACATATGATTATAAGTATTTGTGGGACAAATATCAAAAATCAAAATGGACCTCATTACACTTGTGGGTGCCGAAATTTTGGTAGTGTATGACATGATGATTGTTGTTTCTTGTATTACACTACAACATGTGATTATGTCATGTTTATGACACATGATCATGTTCTAATTCACATCTACACTCAACCAATTTGCATGGGATTATTTTAAGCAAAATAAGAGGCCACATCGGCTCTCTTGGCCGGACCATAGTGTCCTTAAATGGACAATTTTGTTGTTCATTTTACTTGCTTGTTCATTCTTATTTTGCATGTACATCTCACTAAAATGCTCATCTCTCTAAAACTCTCAAATACTAATATTTTCCTATTACTAGAGTAGTAATAAAATCTAATATTAGTTCATCTTTTTCACTTGTTTTTTCTAGTAAAAAAACTAAGTGATTAGTTTGGGTTCTCTCTTGGGTGCATCTCAAAGGAGGTCTTCTAATTTGAAGATTACAAGGAGGATCATCTTTTTCTTTCTAGCACTAGAACAACAAGAAAGGTGTTTCTTGTTGTGCCCATATAAACCGAAATTTCCCAATGTAAGGAAATTTCTTCTTACTTTTTATTATGCATTTTAATTTGCATGCATGTTACATAGATCTTTATTAAACACTAAATTAACAAGTAATTTATTAACTAATTAGAGGAGTCTAATTAGGGTCTATGAACTTTCATGTGGTATCAGAGCTAGCTTGTAGCATGCATGTTGATTTTAAGCATTAAAATCGGGTTATACGATAACTTGAGTAAAAATCGAAAATTTATGTTAAAAATGGTTTTCACGAAATTTTCTGATTTGCATGCATACCTACTGACCTCAAAATGTTTGTGGTCAAATTTGGTGAATTTACGAATTATTTTGCTATTTAGTATGATTTATGGCCTTTAAAACCGAGTTAACATGCGGTTTTATGTTAAAAGTTAACTAAAAATAGTTTCATGTTGAATCTGGCCTCAAATTTTTAATATGATCTCACATGCATGGTGTACATATTGTATGTAAATTTTCGTGACATTTGGTCATGTATTGCATGGTTACTGATTTTTATTGGATAAAAATCGATTTAAAGGAGTTATTTTGTTCTTAAAATTGAAAATGGACATTATGGAGTTAAAAAATTTTTGTACATTTTAAAATATTATTTAAATCATTCTGGTAAAATTTGAAATTTTTTTTCATTATTTTACTATTTTAGTTGATTTTTATTTGATAAAAACTGATTCTTATAAAGCTATTTGTTCATAAAATCATTTCAATTTTTTGGGCAAATTTTTTTTGTTCTGAAGGTTCCTGGAAGTGTTCCAGTATGTACAAATATTTTTGTTTCAATTTTAATGAGTTTTCATTTTATTTTGGGTTTAATTCATAAAAGTTATGATTAAACCTCTTTAAATAGCAAATGCGATCAAATCAAACTAATTAAACTCAAATGAAATTAGTGGGGACTAATTTTAAGTTATAAATCAGTTTAGATAATTATTTTGAGCTTAAATACGATTTAAGTGTTGATTATTGATTTTTTGTTGATAAAATCGATAAAATTCGTAAGAACCGAGCTAGAATGAACATGACAAGTGTTGGGGGTGATTTTGGCATGATTTGACAGCATTTTTATTTATGTTGTTGAATGAATGAATGTCATTTATTTTTTTTATTGCAAGTTGTACCTAGTATGGCCTAGATTATTTTAATCGGTATTACCCGTAATGTAAGGGAATACCGATTTGGTTGTAATTTATTGCGATTTCGTATCGCCGTTTTGTAATAATTTATAATTTCATTTTATAGATCAAATGTATAATAGGAAGTTGCTATGTATTCATTTGTATTTTTGTAATTATTTATTATGAAGACGGTGATTCCCAAAGTCGGTGTTCCAAAAGACGGTGTGTAACAACCCGAAAAGTACCCGATTTTTCTAGTAAAAATATTTACTAACACTTTTCAGTAGAACTTAAGTTTTAAAATAGAAATTTTCGTTCGGAGTCGTATTTTGAAATTCCGCGTTCGTATTTGGAATTTTTGAGGAATTTCATGAAAAGACCGTTTTTCATCATCTTTGACTTTTCTTGACTTTTTAAGTCGTCTTTGACTTTTCCTTGACTTTTTAAAGTCGTCATTGACTTTTTCTTGACTTTTAAGTCGTCCTAAACTTTTCTTGACTTTTAAGTCATCTTCGACTTTTCTCGACTTTCAGTCAACTTTGACTTCCGTTGACTTTTTCCCGACTCGTCTCATAAGTATGAAGACCGAAATTTTATTTAAAAAAATAATATTTTTGATTTATTTTATTTAGATTTATTAAGATTTATCATAATTTAATATAATTATTTTGAATTTATTTGGAATTTAAAGAATAACTTATACGGTTTTTAATCGAAAATCATTTAACTATTCCCGACGCATCGTAAAGCGCGCAACAAAATCGAAACTCGACTTTGGCATGAGTCACACGCCCAGGTCATCGTTTTCCACTCACAACTAGATATTTTATTTGTTTGATTAAACAAATCATAATATCTAGATATTTATTAACTTTATCGATCCGTTAACGAGAATTACGCAAATCGATAAATCAGACCCAATTGCTCATCAAGCCACACGGCTCCCTCTCCTCTTTTTGTCCTTGATATTTTCTTTCTTTTCATTATAATAACATAATATCATGATATTTGTTGTAATTAACTTTATCGTTAATTATATTTAATCGTTTACCGTAAAATAATTATGAAACGCGAGTCAATTACGGAACAACAATTTCAAAACTCGACATCCACTTTGGCCTATATGTACACGGCTCAACACACCACACTTGACTCACAAACAACTTTTCACTTTACAACAAATCAAAATAAGATCAAAACATCACTTTATTTAATCGTTCTTCGTGTTCTTCATCGTTCATCAACCGTTCTTCATCGTTCTTGAGCAAAACCTTCATAAAATCTTCATTTCTGAATTAAATCCTTCCTAATTTATATTTCTAGACTCTCCTCTTCGCTCCTCATCTTCACGTACGGTTTTATTTCAATTCCGTCAAAATCGTTTTCAAGACTTTAATTATGGAAAATCTATTTTTACTTCTAATAATGTTTTCTTGTCATTTCTTATAGGGGAAGATTTTGAAGACGAGTTTGGTGACTCGTATATCTTAGGAGAAGACTAGAAGACGGGTTTCTTAGTTCTTAGTTCTTATTATTTTGGTGATACTTGATTTTAGCTAGCTAAGGTAACGATTCCGAGTTACTCGACGATATAATGTCACATAGCCTTAGTTTCTTAGGTTTTAGTTCATATTATGGTTACTAATGATTTTAGTAGTAACATGTTAAGTAGTATGATTTATATGTTGTATGGAATTTTTAATATGTTAGTGTTCTAGACATGTTAGTATGATTTAATTATAATCATGATTTAATATGCATGATGGTTGAATTGGATGTTAAAAATGGATGTTGTTAATTAAAATGATGTTAGGATTAATTAGGGGTGGTTGTTGTGGTGGCCATTGAAGTGGCCGGTTATGGTGGTGGCTGAACCGGCCGGTTCAGGCTGGTCAGACCGGTCCAGGCCGGTCCAGCCGGTCTGGGTTGGTCAGTGGTGGGTCCGGGTTTTGGTCTTTGGGTTGTGTCGATGTTTGATTGTTATGTTGTTGTGTTGACGGGTTTTAATTATGATAAGCATGCGGGAATTAATTAGAAACGGTTTTTACTAAAATTGTAAAAACAGCCACTTTAGCCCAAATCAGGCCGTAAGGCCCAAATCAGGCCCATGTGGGTCCGGCCCAACTCAGCCCGTGGGTCCCACTTTGGGACTTGTGATGGTTTTTGAGTTATCGTCATTTTTATCGCGTTTTGTAATAATTAGCAAGCGAGAAATATTAATAAGTAAAATATTTAATTAAAAAGGTTTTCATTAAATTATTATTTCTCACATGTTAGAAATTATAAGACGAGATCGTAGTTTAATTTAATATCCTTTTAGTCAAACGGGTTTTGGTATGATATCATAATTCACATGTTAGAAGTTAATAAAATAACATGTAATGAATATGTTGACTTTTATGTCTAAGTCTATGTGGTAAAGACTCTGTTTCTAGCCGGTTTGATCAAAAGGGTTTGGTCAAACTAAGATCTAGTCAGCCCCGTTTTGACTGATGACCCGTCGCGGGACTCGGGTCGGGGATTTGTCTTCAGGTAAGGTTTATTTTAATGAATGAATGAATTAGCCTTAGTAGATATGAGGCGATATGATATTATATTATGATTTATATGCAATAGTCACATGATAGGATGTTTTCCCGTGACTGTTTGATGGTATGATATATGTCGTGTTGACTAAGTACCCATAGAGAATTATGAGTATATGGCGTCTTGACCATTCTAATTCTAAATGAGTATCTTGGACCATGACATGGATAGGCAGTACTATCTTTAACGAGTATATGTTCACCACTGATAGTTATTGTGTCACTGACTTGGGCCTTTTGATACCAAGCCGGGGGCATGGCTGCCTAATTGCTTCCACTTTGGGAATGGAGTCAGCTTAAGTACTAGCCATCTCTGCTTAGGGGGTCGCCTAGTAGAGTTTCTCATGTACTGTTTAGTAATGAGACAGGGAATGGGTTAGCTGTTGTCGCTAGGTCTGATCAGTCTAGGACTAGGATGTTTTTCTACCTTGTGGTATAGACTCGAGTTACAGTAGACTATTGGCCGTCCTAGGAACTTATGCCTGTTTATAGAAGTATTGGTCTTTCATGTTTGTATGATTCTATGAATCTTAGAAGGTGAGATGCAAGCCGGCTAAGGTTGATAGAGTTTGGATTACCGGATGTTAACTGATTCACATGATATTATGTTTGATTCGGGTTTGAGTGTATCATGGCCATGTTAAAGGTAACCTCTGAGCTAGCATACCAGCTTCCCTACCTCGTATTATAGATTGTTAACGGATTCACATGATAGCTTTCATATGCGAGGTTATATGTTAGTTATTTGTTTCATAACATGAAAAGCATATCGTATATGTTAAGGTTTTGTATTTTCCATATACATCTCTTTTATGTTATTCATGTTTTATTAAACTCGACATTTCGTGGCTGGGAGAACTCGGAGTTACGCCCCACTGACTGTGGCTTCCGTGTTTATATTTAATGCGGTTGGCAGGTTTGTGATGCATACATTTGGTACATTGACGAGCTAGCGAGCGAAGTATTTACCTTGGACCTATATTCGGTTCTTAGATTGTATATTATTATACACTCTTTTATTTCCGTATTTATACGGGAGATATGTCTCCCGTCTTGTATAATTCTTATGTAAATTTTATTTCCTTTTCATTATGAACCTTTGTATTTAAGACACCTTTATTATGTATTCTCATATTTTATTCAGTTAAATTATTTTTTTTCTTTCCGCAAATTTGAGGGTGTCACAGTTTGTATCAGAGCTATTTTGCTCCCGACGCACGTTTGTGTACCCTTGCATAAATAACTTGACCTTAATAAAATAATAAACCGTGAGATAGAATGGTAAGATGGGTAGATTAGGATTATGTTGTAGTCTCTTTGTGCTTGCTAAATGATAAGTACTAATCTGTGTTTTATTTTGCAAGATGCCTCCGAGAATTGACAACACGATCTTAGCAGCTCTTACTGTTATTATTCAGAACCAGCAAAATCAACAAAATCAACAAGCAAATCCTATTCCTAATCCTATTCCCGACCGAGAGAGACACGGAAGTTGTTCATGGGTTGCTTCTCAACTATCTAAGAGCCAAGCCAAAACCTACGGTGGTGAGGTAGATCCCATTCAGCTTTCGGGGTGGTTACGTGAAATGGAGAAAAACTTTTCTCTGTATGATGTCCTTGAAGAGGATAAGGTCTGTCTTGCTTCCCACTTCTTAGTGAAGGAAGTGGATCAGTGGTGGACTCTTTCTGGTCCTACTGCCAAGCTGGAACCTAATTTTGGTTGGACCCGTTTCCGTGAACTTTTGGAAGCGAGGTTCTACCTGGATGAGTTGAGGTAGCAAAAGCTGAAGGAGTTTATGGATTTCAAACAAGGAAAATTATCAGTTCAAGAGTTCACAACCCAGTTCAACGAGTTGGCTCATTATGCCACTCGGCTTATTTCGAGGGAGGAAGACAAACCCTTCTTTTACCTAGGCAAGCTTTCTCCCCAGGTGAAGGGAAAGATTAGTAGGGGTTCTACTTCTTTTGTCTCGATTTACAATGATGCCCTATGGGCAGAGAGTTCTATACGGGAGATTGCCGAAGAGGCCCGTACGTCGTTTGTAGCTCCTAATGCCTTTGGCAAGAGACCTCTATATCCTACTTCCCGACCTTCCTTTTCTCCTTCTTTTCCAAACAAGAGGAGGAACTTTCAGAGTGGACAGGCAAATCCGACAAACCGTCCATTTGTCCCGAGCAACAACAACGATCCTAAGGGTCGTACCTGTTTTGCGTGCAAGATGCCTATGCATCCAGGTATTGGCTGTTTCAACAAGCCAATTGTATGCTTTACTTGTCTGAAACCGGGACACAAGTCATTTGTATGTCCTGATAGGAAGATGATAGCTTCTACACCAGCTACATCTGGGAGACCGAAGGGTCGAATTTTCGTCATGAGCCGCGCTGAGGCCGATGCTCAACCAGACCTGGTGACTGGTATGTTTCAATTTATGAAATCCGTGTTTAATTTTATTAGATACGGGAGCTTCTTTGTCTCTTCCTCAACCTCGTTTTCTTTTTCGCCTTTGCCTTTTTCATCTTATCGTAGTCTTTAGTGACGCTTCCTAATGTTCCTTGTATCATATTCTTTTATCCCTACTCTCTTGAGAGGTAGTTTTCTTATTAGCTAACGTAAGGGTTAGTAGGTGTGTTTTGAAGAAGTTTCGAATATGATACTTAACCATCCTATTAAGCTAGTTCCATGTTTAGATGATTATAAGGATTGAGGATAAACTTAGGATGAAACTCTCCTAGTGGTTTTAGACTATGAAAGATTAATGTTGCAATATCGTTTTGAGGATCGAAATAATCATAATGATAAGTTGGTAGTTGTGGTTAAGAATTTTAGTGATTCTTTAAGTGTTACTTGGGAAATTATGGTCTTTAAATGTTGGACCCTAACGGGAATAATTACCTTGTGGAATTTTGGATTTGGATGACCAAACTTGAGGAATATTGTTATAAGCAAAAACCGATGTATTGAGAGTTTAGAAGAGATAAATAAATTGATTTACGGTTGCATTGCCTATGTTTGGCAAAAGTGAAGTGAAATAAGATTGTGAGGATAATCTCTTTGAGGTTTTGTGATTCAACTTTTGAGGATGAGAAGGTTCATTGTTAATAATTTAGGGTAATGAATTTTGGGATAAATTGGATCAAAGGATTTCATGATAAATCTCTTTTACCTTATGGTTGTTAGCGGTCTTGTTGCCTTAATTATAAATATTTTGATGGTGGTTTCCAATAAGAGTTTTGATGAAGCTAAGAAGATTAGAGTTCGTAATGAATCTTTCATGGGTTGTTAGTTATGGAGTTTACCGTATCGATGGACCTTAGAAGATTGTAATTGAATTTGAATAATGGGGAGATGTTACTCGATGTGTCGTACTTATGAAATATTTTGGTAGGAATCCGATGATTGAAAATGTTGAGGATATATTGCACTCTCTTGAGGATTAGATTCTGTTGCAGTTAGTATTGTCGAGTTACAATCGACATTAGAATTTTCATAGAGGGAAGATAGTATTGGGGTTCATCCTTCTTTCTTCTTTCTTCTTTCCTTCTTTCTTTCTTCTTTCTATTCGATTTATTCTTTCGAATATTCCGTTCCTTCTATCGATTATCATTTCTCTTAGATAGATTTTTAGAAGCTTTAGTTAGAAACTTTAAGCATAGATAGTAGAGTTATTACCTTTACTATAAATTTTTGAACTAAAAGCTTTTGGAAATGTTTTATGATTTCAAGTATTTTACCGTCAAGGAGTGTTGAGACCTGTTATTGGAGACGTTCGATAACTAGTTTTCTCATTTATTGATGCGAAAATGTATCTTTAAGTCTTTGACTTGGGACGTCGATGTTCTTAACTGCAGACGAGAACCTTCCGTTCCATTGATAAGACCCTGTATTTTTAATACAAGTATATTTTTAACAATTTTGAGATAGACCTACATATATGTTACTTTCCTTCTTCTAAGTTTCGAGGACGAAACTTTTTTAAAAGGAGGGGTGATTGTAACAACCCGAAAAGTACCCGATTTTTCTAGTAAAAATATTTACTAACACTTTTCAGTAGAACTTAAGTTTTAAAATAGGAATTTTTGTTCCGAGTCTTATTTTGAAATTCCGAGTTCGTATTTGGAATTTTTGAGAGATTCCATGGGAATCCCGTTTTTAAGTCAACTTTGACTTTCGTTGACTTTTTCCGACTCGCCTTGTAATTTTGAAGACCGAAATTTTATTTAAAAAACTAATATTTTTAATTTATTTTTATTTAGATTTATTAGAATTTATGATAATTTAATAAAATTATTTTGAATTTATTCGGAATTTATAATAATGTTTTA
>JAIUZE010001515.1:0-14431 GCA_022085475.1 Heliosperma pusillum | reverse complement strand
AAAAGTTGTATCTACTTGTGAGCGTGCTTTTGTCTTAAAAATTGCACACCACTGCTTTTGATTTCGATCATTCTTCGTGCTTGGATAAGAAGCAAAATATACTTGATTGGCTTGATGTGCGAGTATAAATGGATCATACTTTGAGTATGTCCGGGTATGATTCACTTCGACGATTTTATAACGTTCATGAACTTTCATACCGGCCACAGCGTTATCCTTCCATTCACACTTAAATAAGACAGTATTATAAGAACGCTCACGCCCATTATAGCTCAACTCAAAGATATCCTCAACTATACCATAGTATTCGTTGTCATCAAGAGAAGAAATAGTAACACCATAATTGCACCTAGCCTTATTCTTCCCGTAGTTGAATGTATGGAAATTAAATCCGTTGACCGAGTAACGATTCCACGTTTTCACCTCTCGTGAAGGACCAAAGGCCAAAGTCCTTATCAAATCATCTTGGATATTTAACTCAATTACATGGTTCCGAAACCATGCTGCAAATTGATCCTCATGGTTACTCCAAACATCATCTCTATTCACATTAGGATGTGCTTTAATGAAATCATTCACAAACTCCGTTTCATATGATTCCAGAATCTCACAATTAGAAAGAACGTAAAGGTGAGCACGATCATATTCTTTGTCATCCAAATATCTTGTTCCCCCAATTGATGAACAACCCTCATCATCATGCATTTGGAAAAACTCGGGTAAACTTGTCTCAAGTTCATCCGCTTTATCAACACTCAAGTTTTTTGCTTTGGTTTCAATATGTTTTTCAAAGTAAAGAGAGCAAAAATTTGCAATCTCTTCCGTTAAATACGCATTACATATTGAACCTTCAACCCGAGCTTTGTTACCAATTTTCTTCTTCACGTGATTAAGAAACCTATTCAATAATTGATGGGATTAATAGTTGTTAAGACTAGTGTAAAAATATTAAATCAATTAAAGAGATAGTACGATAATAATTATAATTTAATTACTACTTAGTGATCTTACCTTTCAAATGGATACATCCAACTATATTGGACGGGGCCTCCAACTTTGGCTTCGTAAGGCAAATGTATCGGTACATGCTCCATGGAATTAAAAAATGATGGAGGAAATATCATCTCGAACTTACACAATATCTCTGGTATTTGCTCCTCAAGACGAATCATGTCATCAACACATATTGAAGACGAACATAAATCTCGAAAAAATTGACTTATCTCAACAATTGCATTCCACACAGGAGTGGGGAGGAGATGTCTCAAAGATACAGGTAATAATCGTTCCATGAAGATATGACAATCATGACTTTTCAAGCCTTGCAACTTTAGCTCCTTCATATCAACACATCGACTAAAATCGGATGCATATCCGTCAGGAAATTTTAACTTTCTTAACCACTCACATAAGACCCTCCTTTGAGCTTTGTCAAGTGTAAAAATAGATTTTGGCAAAGACTCATCGCTACGAATGTGAAGATTGGGACGATGGCAAATTATCTTCAAATCTTCTCTTGATTTAACAGTATCACAAGTCTTTCCCTTTACATCCATAATCGTGTGAATCAGTTGCTCAAAGAAGTTCTTTTCTATATGCATTACATCCAAATTGTGCCTAATTAACATCGTTTTCCAATAAGGAAGATCCCAAAAAATGCTTCTTTTAAACCAACCAATTTTCTTCTTTTTCAGCACCTCCGTCTCTGCTTTAGTACAATCAATAGTACGTGACAAATCACAAACCATATCCCACACCTTATCCCCCGGAAGTCGATCTACAGCATGATTGCGCTCCACTTTACCTTTTCTGAAAGCTTTTTTGTTGCTCCTAAAGGCATGCCCCACCGGTAAGAATTGTCTATGACAATCAAACCAACTCACTTTATGGGAACAAGGAAGCGAAAATGCTTTGCTTTGGTACATGCAACAAGGACATGCCTTTTTTCCCGCGGTAGACCATCCAGATAGCATACCGTAGGCGGGAAAATCATTAATGGTCCACAACAATGAAGCTCTTAGTTGAAAATTTTGCTTTAAAGACACATCATATGTTTGCACACCTACCTCCCACAATTGTTTCAATTCTTCCACCAAAGGTTGCAAATAAACATCTAAGGCGGTTTTTGGATTATCAGGGCCAGGAATAATTAGTGACAAGAAGATGAATTGTTTTTTCATACATAACCAAGGTGGTAAGTTGTATGGAGTGACCATTACGGGCCAAGAAGAGTACTTTCTACCAAATTGGCCAAATGGAGCAAAACCATCCGTACAAAGGCCAAGTCGCACATTACGGGGTTCCTCAGCAAAGTCGGGGTAAAGCATATCAAACCGCTTCCATTCCTCTCCATCACTCGGATGACACATCTTTCCCGGAGTACGGGGATTTTCCTTGTGCCATCTCATTTGCTCGGCAATGTTTTTGGTAGCAAACATTCTTTGAAGTCTAGGAGCTAGAGGAAAGTAAGTTACGGGATTTTCGGGTATTGGTTTCTTACTCTTTTCACCTCTTTTTTTTTCATTCTTTCCCTTTTTACCCTTCAAGACAATACTTCCCTCAATTGTCTTATATCTAGCCTTTTCACATTTACTACACTTGTCAAGCAAAGCATCATCCTTCCAAAAGAGCATACATCCATCGGGACATGCATCAATCTTGTAATGCGGAAGTTCTAGACCTTTCACTACTTTTTTGGTATTGTAGAATGATCGGGTCATGACATTATTATCGGGGATAACATCCTCAATCAAAGAAGCAATGCCATCAACACAAGTAAATGGCAAATTGTACTCACATTTCAAAGTTACTATCCTAGAGGCGGCTTCTAACAATGACATTTTGCTCCCTTCATATAATGGTTTTTCACTCGCCTTTAACATATCAAAAAAGGCTTTTGCTTGTGGGTGTGGTTCTTCTTCACTCATTGGTATATGATCATTATTGAAAATATTAGACTCAAATGCATCAACTACCATATCTCTATATGGGTTCTCATTTTGTGGGATTTGAGATTGTTCGGGAAGTGAAAAATATGATTCTCCATGAGAAATCCAATTGTAGTAGTTTGGACAAAACCCGTTTGTATAAAGATGTTCTTGAACCTCAATGTCATGTAGATATCTCATGTTTTTGCATTTAATACAAGGACACCTAAGTTTCTTTGCTACTAAATCATACTCGTCTTGTTGTCTAGCAAATTCAATAAACTCGGCAACCCCCTTTATAAATCTAGCGGTAGGACGTCTTTTCTTATCAAGTCTATCTTCGTACATCCATGTACGTTCCAACCTCTTCATTTTAATCTAAACATTAACCCACACAACAATAATTACAACAATATTGATTATCAATTATTACTAACTCTAGGAACATATCTATTATCAATAATAAACCAAACAATAATATTGTCAACATGGATACTAACTATACTAAAATTAACATATCACTAATTAAACTACTATCATTCTAATTAATAACATTATCAACATGGATACTAAACAACTATCAAACTAATACATACACACTTTAATTATAAAATCCTAACATTCTACTCCCTCCATAACAATTATTTATTTGCCTTTTGATTAAAACAACCATAAAAAATAATTTAAAGGGCAAACAAATGAATAAGACGGAGGGAATACTAACTTTCTACCATCAATAATACTCCCATTTATACTAATTTAGTCAATCAACAATCCTAACATCATCAAAAACACCAATACATTGTCAATTACAACCTCGATTAACATAATGTTAACAATTTCACAAAACCCCCAATTTATATAAACCCTAACCATCAACCTACACAAACCCTAACTAACTAACCATTAGAACTTTGTAAGCATCACAAATTATACATAAACATCATAATACTAATTAAAATCATAAAATAAACAAACAAACAAGCTAAGGAATTAGATTTAGGAGAGCAAAAGACGCACCTAATTAAGGAAAAGTGACGGAAATAGAATAAGAGTCGGAGTTTGTTGGTGAGGACGGTGGTGATACCGGTGGAGCTAGTGTCGGAGTGGTGGTCGGAGAGGTGGTTAAGGAAATGGAGGAGTGGTGGTGGCGATTATGTAAAGGAAATGGGGGTTTCGGGTGATTGAAGGAAATGAGTAAGTTGAAGGCGGATGAGTTTTGCGTGTTCTGGATAATAGACAATTTGGCGACTGATATGGCAGTCGCCAAAATGGCGACTGAAATCAGTCGCCAAATGGCTTATCAGTCGCCAATTTGGCGACTGATTTCAGTCGCCCGAGTTTTTTTGATGAAATTCAGGGGATGGTTTCAGTCGCCAATTTGGCGACTGATTTCAGTCGCCATATTCTATTTTCAGTCGCTAAATTGGCGACTACTTGTATCAGTCGCCTTATAACAGTCGCCTGAAACAAGATTTCTTGTAGTGAATATTTAGTCCTACATCTCATAAATTTCCAAGATTTCTTAATCAGCAACCACAAATAGGTGTATTCAGTCATGCAGACTTCCCTAAGTTCCAAATTCCTCTCAAAGTTATCCTTGTTATAAAGTCTAACTAACTTTTCAAGTAAGCTCTTTTACATCAGTTTCTTGCATATCATCAACTAATTAACAATATCTCTCCTTACCATATGGAACATTCTCCACACACTAAGGTTCCTAAATAAAGTGTACTATTACGTTGATCCTATAGCCAATGTCCCTTAAAAAATGTTCAAATATACCTACTATACTTTTACTTTCCTTATATATACCAAAATTTTAATCCCCACTTATTGTCCAAACTCTTTACACAATTTATAACCTCAATTAAATACTAGCATAGTTCCACTTTAAGTTTCATCACAACAAACAATACCAAAGGCTAATAAGTAGTGCAACATTTGATTTTAATTATATTATTTGTCATTTTTGAATCTAGGATTATACTCCCACGTAAATCTTCACTTGTAATATCAAGTCTCAAAATCCATAATCTCTATAATTCATTAGTGTTAAAATAATTTACAACTCACGTCTTCAATTAGTTATATAATCACTAAAACTGTAACATCTTGTTACCACTCCAAATAGAACCAAAAACCATATCATGCAATACATTTACAATAATGATCGCCATCACATAACAATTTGAATTATAAGACAAATTCTCATGTATATAATCTCAACGAATTCAATATGTTACACCTCTCAAGTACCATCATAAGTTATTATTCCATTTCGTAACACCATATTATGTGCATACTCAATTTCACTTCAAATCATATTAACATACAACATTACATACCATTTCCATATCCCTTACAAATCATAATGTTCAATCATTCAAGTCGATTCCAACAATTCGTAACATACGTCCCATACAATCCCACACTCATCTCACACGCGCCATTTATTATTGTTATTAATATTATTATTATTTTGAAAACCTTTTGAAAATATTTACTTAGATCGATCGATTCACAGGCGGTGAAGAGATATGAAGATCTAATCACCTATTCAAGAAGGAAACCCGCTCTGATACCACTTTGTAACACCCCCATAATCCGTTATATTTAAAAATAGAGTTTTCATGTAAAATTCGGAATATGGATGTGTCACATTTGAACCAATTGTAGTAGAAGTATTTAAATCATGTAATTCAAAGGGGTAAATGTCCATGTGAATTAAAAACCAAAGAGAAAAATCCGATTACAACCAAATCCAAATGTTTGCGGAAGCGAATAAGTTTGATGATGCAAAATAAAGATAATTGTCTAAACATTGGTTTCCAATAAAAACAATAACGCGCGCGCTCTCCCGTGGTTCCCACGTCCTAGTTCCTTGGATTACCTGTCACACGATCTGCTCTCACAATAGTGGTCATAGCAGTTCCAATTAAGGACAAAAACAAAAGAGGGTCAACAATAATGTTGAGTAAGGTAAACAATCCAAAAAAAATAAATAAGAGTTTTACTTAAAATTTAGAATTCATAAGAAAGTAGAATATCATTGAGAAGTTCAAGTTTCTAAATAAGGAAATCCGATCCAAAATAGTTAGTCCTTCCAAATCTTAAAACACTTTCCTTCGAAGAAAACATTTCTTCACTTTCTTTAGTAAGTAATGGATAGAGGCCGTATGGAGAGGATTCCCTCGCCCTAGTCCGGATAAGACGGGGTTCACCAAACCATGTACAATAACTGTCCAAAAATCCCGAGTGTGCACACCCCTCCAAGGGCCAACCCCAAGGAGGAAGATAAGAGGACGGGGTCTCGATCAACTAACCCCCACCAGAAGCTCTGTATAGGAGGTCCCCTTTTATTATTTGGGAACAACCTACCCCTCTACCAAAACCGTTCAAACCAAAAATCAAAACCCTTTCCAAACAGTTAAATCCATTTCTTGAGATTAACCATTTCCATAACTTGTACAAAAGATCAAACGGTTTTGGTTTTCAAACTCTTAAAAGTTATGAGTCCTTTATTATATTTCAACACTTCAAAGGATGGAATAACATCAATTATTTTTTAATATTTCATCACAATAATCCAAACTTATAATAACAACCATTATAAACATTATACACAATATAACATTTGAAACAATACTCAATAGTTCAAGAAAAGTGTATGGACAAGCGTTTCCCTTACCTTATGAGCTGGTCTAGAAGTTTAAAGTGCTTCTTCTACAAATCCCGAGTCTACAATATACATAAAGTACTCGTTACTAAATTATTCAAGTCGGTCCTTAACTAGTTCAAATGGTTTTATGTATTTTACTCGGTTTTTGGTATGTTTCCATTTTGAACGTTTTATTCCGAGTTTTATTCTTAAGAAAGCAAACTAAGTTCATGGTCAGAATATTTAAGAGTATTTTATCAAGTTGGTGCTTTTAGTTTAACAAGTTATAGCTTATACACTTGGTTTATACAAGTTCATTATCTCATACATACTTTACGGTTTTACAGATTCTAAACAGTAACTTCAAAACGTCATAACTCCTTCATTACTTAACTTTTTTGGGTAATACAAGTTAGGTTGGATTCTTTAAGATGTCCTACAACTTTAATTGTCAAATACTAACAGTCCAAAAACGAATGTAAGGCCTCTGAAATTTCTGTTTAGTAAAACGTGACGGTTTCTGAGTCACAGAAAGTTTTGGGCTGGTTCGGGTGTTTAAATAGTCGAAATATCTGTTTTAAAAAGGCCAACATGCACGTCTCTCATTAAAGTTTATCATAGTCAAATATCAAGAATTTATCTTTAGTATAACTTTATTTACTAGTGGTCTATTCGAAAATGGTAGATTCTCAACTATCAATCTAAAGAACAATATTTTATCAGATTTCCAGATTGTCATTTTGTGTTGCAAAAATCATATAAAATCAAATACTCAATATTCTTGAACGAAACCAACTCCAATAGGTCTAGTATTTAGTCTACCAACTTTTATGTCTATCTAATGTTAGCCAAAAATAGGTTTAAGATGTACTATTGGTCGGATCTTTAACTAGTGGTCACAATATGAGTCACAAAATATTTTTAAGTAGATTACAAAGATTATAAATTCAAGTGAGTTAATTCCAGGGCCTAATATACTCTATATTCATTGAAGTTCATTGTGGTAAAAGGGTTTGTCCTCATTAATCCTTTAAGTTACTTTTTAAGACACAAACATTGGGACTAGCAGATTTGATTGTTCAGAATCATGTTCTTTTTGTATGATTTTTCATTTGCAAACGACTCAAGGGATTATGACAAAATTTTGTAAACTTATTATATCTAGGAAGACCTACGACACATATTTTTTTCATAGCAATAACACAAGTCTAAGTTGGATTTTTATTCTGTTAATTATCAGTCTCCGGATTTGACACTTTGATGATTGTTTTGTGTATAGGTTCTTGCATGCATGTATGAAGACTCTTATAGTTCGTTTAAGAGTTTGTTTTACTCAAGATTAAGTGTTGAATGAGAATGAAATGCTAAGAGTTTAGTACTTTAGTCCTTACAAGGTGAAGATCTTAGTGTATAGGCAAGATCCTCCTCCTAGCTTCTTCTTCTTCTTCTTCTTCTTCTTCTTCTTCTTCTTCTTCTTCTCTTTTTTTTTTTTTTGTGTTTATAGTGTTTGAGTGAGCTAATAGTTCTGGTGGGAGCTTGAGTTATAGGGTTTATTAAGTGTTGGAGTGGAGGTTTTGGAAAGACAAAAAGAAGGGTATGGGGAAGGGGATAGAGGGCATTCAAGGAGACAAAAGAGAGCATGCTTCATCATGTTATTGGCTCATGCATGTAGGGTGGCTATAGGGTGGTTATTAGGTATCTAGACTAGATGTGGTTAGGATTTTGTTTAGTGTTGTGTCGTGTTTCCGCGACACGGAAAACGAAGCGTGACGATATATTTTGAGACTCCTAATATCGACACTAGGGTTAAATGTATGTATATATATATATATATATATAATGCTCTTCTCTTATTAAAATAAATTTGAGGAATATATTTTATTATAAATTCTTTTACCGTTTGACGATGATAGCGTTTTTAGATTATCGTCTCAAAGTCGGATTAAATTCTAGGTTACGTGACAGTTGTACCGCTACTAATTTTCCATTTTAGTTCTTATTATTTTATTCTTTATAATACTTTATTATTATTATTTTTAAATTTCCCTTTTTTTTATTTGATGATTTTACGGGTATTACAAAAGTACTCATTATGGCGTATGCGAATCTTGTCTTCTAGGCAAGATGACTCGTGCTCCTTTTACGGGAAAAGGGACACGAGCAAGTGAATTATTAGGACTTATACATACGGATGTATGCGGTCCAATGACTATTTAAGCTAGAGGTGGTTATCACTACTTCATTACTTTTACCGACGACTTGAGTAGATATGGATATGTCTACTTGATGAGGCATAAAAGTGATATTTTGAAAAATTCAAAGAATTTCAAAATGAAGTAGAAAACCAATTGAATAAAAAGATTAAAACCCTACGATCCGATCATGGTGGTGAATATTTGAACAATGAATTTGATTCACACCTAAAAGATTGTGGTATAGTATCACAATGGACTCCTCCTGGAACACCTTAATTAAATGGTGTGTCCAAAAGGAGAAATCGAACTTTATTAGATATGGTTCGATCTATGATGAGTCTCACAGAGCTTCCTGATCATTTTTGGGGTTTTGCTATCTTATCTGCAATATTTTCACTAAATCGAAGCCCGACTAAAGCGGCAAACAAGACTCCATATGAGATATGGAGAGGAAAGTCCCTTATTTGTCGTTTATGAGAATTTGGGGATGCGAGGCATTTGTTAAGAATAAGTCTGACGATAAACTCGCACCCAAATCTGACAAATGTCTGTTTGTAGGATATCCAAATGAATCACGTGCTTATTACTTCTACAATAAACACGAGGACAAAGTGTTTGTGTCTCGTGATGCAGTCTTTTTAGAAAATGATTTTATTTCTAAAAGACAGAGTGGGAGAAATTTGAACTTGATGAAGTCCAAGAGCCACAAACCGAAAAGGACGACGAGGAAAACGTTCCCTCTTCGTCTGGTACGGTCATTATTCCTTCGGAACCTAGGAGGTCAAGCAGAATTAGTCATCAACCTGATAGATACCTTAGTATTATAGAGGAAGGTGATGACTATAATGTGTTACTTTTTGAAAGTAACGAACCTACTACCTACAAAGCAGCCGTTTCTAGTTCTGACTCAAAGCTATGGCTAGGAGCCATGCGATCCGAAATGGATTCTATGTACGACAATAAAGTATGGGACTTGGTTGATTTACCTAAGGAGGTAAGACCTCTTCAGTGTAAGTGGATCTATAAGATCAAAAGTGGCATAGATAAACATAATGATGTTTACAAAGCTAGATTGGTGGCAAAAGGTTTCACCCAAGTTCATGGTCTTCACTATGACGAAACATTCGCCCCAGTCGCCATGCTTCGATCCATAAGGATTATTTTAGCGGTTGCCGCATTTCATAATTATGAGATTTGGCAAATGGATGTCAAAACCGCCTTCTTGAATGGGATTCTAGAAGAGGAAGTGTACATGACACAACCTGAAGGTTTTGTGGATCCATCAAACCCTAAGAAGGTATGCAAACTTAAGAGCTCCATCTATGGTCTTAAGCAAGCATCCAGGAGTTGGAATCATCGTTTCGATCATGTAATTAAACAAAATGGTTTTACTCGAAGCGTCGAGGAACCGTGTTTATACATGAAGTTTAGTGGGAGTAAAGTAACTTTTCTAGTCTTGTATGTAGATGACATACTACTCATTGGGAATGATATTCCAATGCTCACTTCTGTAAAGGAGTGGCTAGGAATACATTTCCAAATGAAAGACTTAGGAGAGGCCCAGCGCATCTTAGGTCTCCGGATCTATAGGGATAGATCTAAAAGGATACTAGCATTAAGTCAAGAGACTTATATTGATAAAATTCTTGATCGGTTCAACATGAAAGACTCTAAGAGAGGCTTTCTTCCTATGGGAAGTGGGATCACCTTGAGCAAGTCAGAGTGCCCTACGAAACCCGAGGAGATTGAACGCATGAAATTCCCTTACGCATCAGCTGTTGGATCAATCATGTATGCTATGATGTGCACTCGTCCCGACGTTGCATATGCTTTGAGCATGACAAGTCGTTACCAAGCAAATCCAGGTGAGAGTCACTGGATAGCCTTAAAGAACATCCTTAAGTACTTAAGAAGGACTAAGGATTCGTTCTTAGTGTTTGGAGGCGAGACTGAGTTACGTGTAAAGGGTTACACAGATGCCAGTTTCCAAACAGATAGGGATGATATGAAATCCCAATCCGGCTACGTTTATATGATGAATGGATGAGCTGTTTGCTGGAAGAGTTTCAAGCAAAGCGTTACAGCGGATTCTACAACAGAAGCAGAGTACCTTGCAACGTCTGAAGCTGCAAAGGAAGCTGTATGGATTCGACAATTTTTGGAAGACAACAGTAGTCTCCCTACTGGCCAAGATCCTATCCACAATTATTGTTGATAACGTGGGGCTATTTTTCAGGCAAAAGAGCCCAAGTCCTAGTAACAAGGCTAACATGTAACTTATGAAATATCATGTAATTAGATATTCCGTGGACAGAAAGGAAACTGACATTGTAAGGTTGGAACAGATGATAACATTGCGGATCTTTAACCAAGCCTTTGTCACAGTCTAGCATGATGGTCATAGTCGTCACAATGGGAGTTAGACGTGTGCCATATCCTTTAAGATATGTAATATATAATATTGAATGTTGTATTAATTATTTCATATGTGATAATGGCATTCATTGTTCGAGTTTTATTTTAAACTCTTTTATTTAGTTTGACTAAATTTAATACTTTGTTTATCCGAATAGATTGTTGGACCCTATTCAAGTGAATAGGACGAACGTAGTATTTTGTCCCTAGTCACTCAATGAGGTGACGTCTCGAAATGACTAGATTGTAAGTCGATCGATGGTTGGTTCAGCACCATGGGGTCATGGAGATGACTAGTCGTTTACATAGACAGACTGTATGACACTCTGTCGGACAGTGACATTGTAGATACCCTTAAATCAATTATTTGATGCCTGGTCGTGGCAGGGGTCTTCTATCTTATTCCTATAAGTCGATTCTTTGGACTGGCGACCGTCTATCTGAGTCGGTGCAGTTTCCGATTGGTTTTGGTTGATGTTCTAGGTCGTGCCGTAAAAGGAGGCCGATGGACTTCTTCTGGATCATGGTGATCTGCATTATACAGAGTAGATGGATCAACAGGAATTGTCCACCCACGTTGGGGAAAAACATCTTTAGTTAGAGGCCCCGAGGAGAAGTTACTGTAAATGCGTGGCCACGCTCGGAAAGAGATCTATGGTAGATTTTCCGGTCAGACAGTTACTTTCCCTATCGAGAAAACCACTCTAGATATTGTCAATCGCAAGTGCGACCTGAAAGACACCTTGCGTTGAGTGGAAGATGTGATAAAGAGACAAGAGAATCGGTGACGCACACTTGTGTCAGACAAGTGGGAGATTGTTGGAGTAGGTGTCCTCCACAATAGTGCGCCACATAATAAATCTTATTATGGAATATAATTGGGATAAATATTGACTATATATATGATTATTCAGTTGATTAACGTAAATCAATAACGGTTGGCTGACTAGAGTTTGACGTTATTGTCGTATGACGGCGGTGATCAACTGATCCCTTTCGGTCACACCTAAAGGATGAAATCCAAATAGTAACTAATTATTTGTATACGATACAGTTAATTAGTACATTACATATATTCGATATGTACGAGAGTTAATTGTTAGAAATTGAGTTAAGACCTCAAATTCGATTAAGCTTATTTTTCAATTATGCGATAATTGACTAATAAATTTATATCTTATTTTAATACGATTAAATAAGATTTAACTTAGTAATTAATCGTTAAATTACTAAATTAGTTGATGTTTTGAGATAGAGGTAATTAGTTAATTATATTTACAAGGAGTTGTAAAATAAATTAACTTAGCATTGTGGGACCCATTATATATTGATATAATGGTAAAATATTACTTAAAATGTTAAGTACATATTATTTATTTAATTGAGTCATATAATTGTTATATGATCAAATTAACACTTAATTATACAAGATAATTAACCATATGTTCAATAAGTATTTGTGAGACAAATATCAAAAATCAAAATGGATCTAACTAGGCCAAAATGGCCGGTTATGGTATAGTTACAAGGGTGATGATTTTTGTTCTTGTTTACACTCTTTAGTTACTAATTGAAAGTGACATAACAAGTTGAACATAATCATCACTTATACTACAACACTCCACTCAAATGCATGTGATCAAACTGAACAAAATAAGAGTCCAATTATGGACAACATGATCCGGCCAAATGGCCTTTATAATGAACAATTGTTGTTCATTTTATACTTACTTCATTTTGTGCAATTTGTTTACTTCTCTCTAAAATTCTTCCTCTCACTAAAAACTCTCAAATACTAATATTTACTAAGTATTACTAGTGTAGTAATATAGTCATAATTTTAGTAGTATAATATCTATCTTATTATCTAGTTAATAATAAGGGTAGATTATTTGGGTTTATCTTGGTGCAACTTAGAGGAGATCTTCTACTTTGGAGATTGTTTGTGTTCATCCATATTTGTAGCTCAAGAACAATAAGAAGGAGTTCTTGTTGTGCCCATATATTTTCCATATCAATGTGAGGAAATTTCATCTTTTATATAAATGTCTTTATATTTACATGCATGTTACATAGATCATTAAATACTAAATTAACAAGTAATTTAGCAACTAATTAGAAGAGTCTAATTAAGGTCTATGGACTTTCAGTTAGTTGTTAATTGATATGAGAATTGATGGTTTGTGATGATAAATAAGGATTTTTGTTGTTGATAACATGTTGGTTTTGATCGTGCCTAAATCCCGTGAAGGACGCTGGCAGCGTTCTTGGACGCAGGCATCGTCGTAGGACGCTGGCAGCGTCGTGGGGCACTGCCAGCGTTACTCGCTTGGAATCATTGTATCATACTTGATGGGTTCTTTACCTTCCCTAGCCCTTAACCCTTTCATAGTCTCATACCAAAGGGAAGCATACCCTTTCAGTTTAAGGATGGCTACTTTAAAAGACTTGGAATCATTGTATCCCTTGTACTCAAAGATCCTTTCCACTTCTCTAAGCCATTCTAACAAGTCATCAGGATTAAGACTACCAGAAAACTCAGGGATATCTACCTTAAGATGCTTGTCTGTGTTCCTGTGGATGGAAGCTCTGCTTCTTGTTGAGTCATCTGAGTCTGGGTACTCCTCATCATCAGGTGGCCTTTTTCTGCCTCCTCCTTGGCCTCTTCCACGTCCTCTACCTCTCCCTCCAGCAAGCAAATGGTTGCCTATAACTTGGTCCAAGGTTCTGGTTAGGGTGGTTACAATCCCAGCCAGATCCTCCATCCTTGCTTCTACTCCTGCTAGTCTCTCTTCACTCATTGGGCTATTTTTGTGTTTTTAAATGTAGTTTAGGGAAAATGAACTCACTAAGACTCTCAACCAAAGCTCTGATAACCAATTTGGAGTGTAAACTACTAAGGTTCACAAGTTTAAGTAAACTTGATTAGCTTGACTCAAACTGAGAACAATATCAAGTAGCAAAGGGATGTTGTTGTGGGGATGGTGAGTTGTTTAAATGAAAGACTCAAGGGATATGACTTAGAGACAATCCTCTACAGCAAGGCACAAGAGAAAAGGGCTCAAAGACTGGTTTTAGAGACAGTTTTCAAGTGTTACAGCAAAGCACAAACACCCTAGACTAACCTCAACAACAAGTAAGTTAACTACAGCAAAGCACAGATATAACTTGACTCACAATACAAGGCACTGATCAAACACCTTGGGGATGTATCAGGCTTGCTTCAAACTACA
>JAIUZE010001514.1:0-14238 GCA_022085475.1 Heliosperma pusillum | reverse complement strand
GGGGGGGGGGGGGGGGGGGGGGGGGGGGGGGGGGGGGGGGGGGGGGGGGGGGGGGGGGTTAAAAGAGAACCAACCTGCTGTATTTGATTAAATTGCTCTCTCTTGTCATCATCAAGCGAAACACCACTGAGAACAGCCTCCTTTAGTTGGACTGAAACACCACAAAACAGTTTTAGAGCCTGAAGCAGGTTATTTCACTCATATGGGTTTTTGTGAGCCATGAAACATAAATTGCACCAATAATCTTCCATGATGTTTTGTGCAACCAATCAAAATTCAAAGTAAATTATAATATTAGTAACGGAATATTCACGTGGTGCCCGTGTGGTTGGCCACTTTGCACGAAATGCACAAATTTTTGAACCGAAAAACTTTAAGTGACCATAACTCGTATTTACGAGTTCCTATGGAATTTAATTTACTCTTCGTGTCTACATGTTTTGAAGGAATTGTCCAAGCAACATAAAAAAGACAACAAAATCAGCAGTTAAACCTATGGAGCTATATAACTATGAGCGATGCATTTACTCTTCTCTTTCCAACTTCATCTCAGACCTTGTCCTCGCACATAAACATAAGATGATATATATTTCGCTTAAATAGATGATAAGTAAGACAAAACATATATTCAATATTATTATATGTTTATGCGGAGAGAAAAATCGGAAACACAGTGTTCATAGCATTGATCATATTAGTAGTTTGGTACACATGCTGGCATAGGACACCAGCCATTTAAATGGATTCATAACAAAACATGTCATAAACATCCAATGGCACCATACAAGAATAATTTATGTAAATAACTTTTGACACCAGCCATTAAGCAGACGGGCAAAATTAGCATTGAAAAATATTTGGCGGTGAAGGAAGAAAAATGGAAAGAGGTATTCCATTTGATTAGAGGCTAGATATAAGAAATGATGACAAATTAAAACTATTATCCCTTGACTTAGAATTGCCACATTACCCGTGTTATTCTATCTCCACAAGAGTACCCTTATTTAACCACCAATAGTATTGGACGCTCTCCATTTTATTTTACTAAATACAGAATGGAGCCAATTATTTAGGGATGAATCATAAAAGAAATTGGTACAGTATAAGTGGACCATTTGCACTGTAAAAAGAAATGTACACCACAACTAATCTAGAATCTGTGGCACTCTGATGCAAGGCCTAAATCAAAAGAAATCAGAAATTAGAAGTCTCACTTTCAACAATCCTTTTCCGAGCTTCACTCAGTTGCGGCCAATCAGAGGATCCACGGATAGCTTTGAATGCATTGTAGAGGGGCTTGCTTTGACCCAACCTTAGCTCAAATTTTACCTTTTCAGGCTACACACACAACTAAAACATATAAGCATCAAAAAGATTACAAAACGCGAAGTAATAGAACTAAGCTATGACTCCAAGAACTCAACCTTCTGAAATTTGCAAACTCAAATAGGTTGAGCAAACGGGATGAAACCATTTTAACTCAGTCAAAGACATTAAGAGCATGAGATGATGGGGTGAAGACAGGATTCAGCCTTGTCATTAAAATTTCAGCAAAGCAAACCAACATAAAAGATCAACCAACACAACGTAGATTATGATACTGACATGCAGTCTTGCACAGCACAAATAAATGGAACAATGGTTCCTAATAGAAATCACAAACTGAGTGCATAACTGCATAAGCACAATTACAACAACCATGACTAGTAAACTGATTACGACCATGAGATCGTCTCATCGATCTTTCTGTGATAACCAAAAGGTCAATTCTATTAACTCTCTACAGCAGTGCGAGGTTCAAAGGAGCCTAAGCGGCTACAGCATGATGAACGAGTACTTTCTTCTTCTTTTTTACAATAACAAACTACAGAAATAATCAACCAAATAAGATAAACACAGTTAAACACATCAAACACTCTTTAATCCACAAGGACAGATCAAATAAAGCGGCATTTCCAATAGATTTCCACCCTTATAACATTAAACAAGGTACGGAAATTGAAATGGGACTTTTACATATTTGCATGCATACTGCATACAACGTTCTCATTTGCCAATGTACTCCAAATTTATTAACCATCAACATAAACAGCATTGCATATGTTTTTTTCCCGCTAAATGAGCCACAAGAACAGTACAATAAAGGAGAGGGTGCTCAAAACATAGGACCAATTGTTCCGTAAGCATATAACATTTCGAGATCATAATCTATTTTCAAAACTCATACGAGTAAGCAACAACCAGCACATAAACATAACTGCAGAGACATAGTAACCAATTTAAACTCAAATTGTCGAATATAAAACATTTCATATCAATCAAAAAGCGGAAAACTCGAACCTGAACTTCCTCAATGGCGGAACGAAGTTCAGGAGAATCCTGAACAGACTTAAGATGATTAACAATTCCCCAAACCACAGTTAATCTATCAAGAATCTTCTCCAACGGCTCAACTAACTTCTCCCATTTTGGCTCAACTGTTTTCTCCAATTCATCCAACTCACCTTCCTACACATTAAACTACTAATTTAGTACTCCTTCCATCTCAATCATTTATTAATTGTCAATCAAATAGCATAAAAGACAATAAACAAATAATGTAGCTACAATAAAATCCCTATTTGCTAAAAGATTAAGAAATTTCCAAATTTTACCGCCTAAAATACATCCCCTATTTTGATATAATCCTTATCTACTCTTCTATCCCCTATATACTAGGAGAATAAATTCTCAAATGTTTTCCCTCCAAAAGGAATCTCCAACAAAACTTTATTTTTATTAAATTATTATCTTTTAGATCAGATATAATCTTTTTTAACTTAATTAAAATAAAACAAAACTGGTAATAATATAAAAACATTAATATGAAAAATCTACAAAATGATATTATTAGTTTCGTATATAAAAAACTTAACACGTACTTTAATTCATATATAAAAATTATGAACTGATATTATTAATTTAGTGACAAAAAAGTTCATTAAAATTATATGAGAAATTTATAAATTAAAATCAATACTTTTGTGGCAAAAATTTTCATTAAATTACACATTCATGACTTTACTCAATTATTTTAATTAGTTTTTCAATTCAATTTTTTATCCTCATATTAAGGCCTCATTTGGTTGCCCACTGGAATAAAACTCGGCATGAATATCGAATTCTTAGGAATTAAGTTCCCACATGAAATTGATGAGAATTTAGCAAATTTGTTTGGTTGCCTACGTAGGAGTTCAATTAACACACATACTTTAATTCATATTTAAATATTATGAACTGATATTATTAATTTAGTGACAAAAAAGTTCATTAAAATTATATGAGAAATTTATTAATTAAAATCAATACTTTTGTGGCAAAAAATTTCATTAAATTACACATTCATGACTTTACTCAATTATTTTAATTAGTTTTTCAATTCAACTTTTTATCCTCATATTAAGGCCTCATTTGGCTGCCCACTAGAATACAACTTCGCATGAATATCGAATTCTTAGGAATTAAGTTCCCACATGAAATTGATGAGAACTTAGCAAATTTGTTTTGTTGCCTAAGTAGGAGTTCAATTAACACACGAGTTTGCAATTACCTAGGGGGCTAGGTAATCCAACTCCTCCATTAAGTGAGAGTTGGGAAATCATGGGATTTCCAAACTCCTACATTTTGCCAAAAAGAAGGGTGACCAAACTGATAGATGAACCATCTCAACCAAAATCTTAAGGTGATGGTTGAGGCCCATATATTATGGTTATATTTTATTATGTCCCCTCACTCGAATGCCCATTGGGCTTGAAGAGTGGTTGGTTAGTGCACAGGCCCCCATTCGAGTGAGGGGCATAATAGAATATAACTATAATATATGGGCCTCAACCATCACCTTAGGATTTTGGTTGAGATGGTTCATCTATCATGGTATCAGAGCCAGGGTGACCGAAGGTCACGTGTTCAAACCCTGGCAGTCCCCAATATCTCACAACCTCACCAAGTGGAAAAACCCGGCACAACCAAAATCTTAAGCTGATGGTTGAGGCCCATATATTATAATTATATTCTATTATGCCCCTCACTCGAATGCCCATTGGGCTTGAAGAGTGGTTGGTTAGTGCACAGGCCCCCCATACCATATGCCGGGTTTTTCCACTTGGTGAGGTTGTGAGATATTGGGGGCTGCCAATGGTTGAGGCCCATATATTATAGTTATATTCTATTACAAACAACCTTCAATTTTGCAATTCATGGGATTTATATTTTCCTACGTTTTGTATGGGGTAAGTAGGTAACCAAATGAGGCCTAAATTGTGAAAAATTAATGATGTGTCACTTTCAAATCTATAGGGTTGTTTGGTACCCACCAAAAAAACATAGGAACTTAAATTCATGTAAATTGTAAAAAGGGCATATTATTTGGTTACCTCAATTCATTGGAAGTTCTCAGGAACTTCCAATTTCTCCATCCATAATGTAGAAAATTGCTTAATTCACGTGAATTCTAAAATATGTGTTTTAGGACTTCCTAGACAATACAAATTCGCTCCTATGAATAATACTCCCTCCATTTCATTCATTTTTATATATTTGTTTTATACACGTATATCAATGTTCTTTTTTTTTCATATCTTTATTTACATATTAATAAAATTTTAAAAATTTGATAGTCACAATGTAATCGGTAAGACAATTTAAACATATTCTTATATTATTGTCTTTTATCCTGTACGTTAGAAGTTGTATCGAAGATTATTCACGAATAGTACCCAAAAAGCAAATGTATAGAATTGAATGAAATGCAGGGAGTACATTGCGCAGGATGCATACTAATCTTTATATTATCCCCCCAACTATTTAAATCTCTTGAATAATTAGGTTGTTTTTAATTTTTTTTCCTCAAATTACAATGATGAGAAACGTTTATCAATACATTGTCAAATTACAATTTATAAATAAACAATACACAAAATTGTAAAACTCTACATGTAAATACAGTGCATGCACACGTGATCTATACTAGTTAGTAATTAATTAACTAGAGGAGAAGATTACGAGGTGTTGGAGCAGCGCGCGGACGCCGGGACGGACGTGGTCTGCTGTTACGGAATCGTAAGGCGGGAAATCGAAGTCGATTAAGAGCGGGTTTAGCGGAGCGGCGGCGGCGGCGGCCATGTGAGAGAGCGGCGAGGATGCGATGCGGTGGTGGAGGCGGCGGAGGGAGGTGCGGTGGTGGTTGAGAGGAGAAGGTGAAAGGTGAGGGAGGAGAGAGAGTGAAAGGAAGCGAGGTGAGAGTGTGAGAGTGAAACAACGGGAAAGAGGAAGGAAAATGGAAGGAAAATGGAAGACGACATTGATTTATATAAACAGAGTAAGTTCAAGTATTTTATTAACTGGACTCTGGACTGTCAAGTGGCAGCTGTGGAAATCTGGTTTAGTGGCATAAATTCCGTCGCAAATTTAAGATGGATTAAATTTTTTTTATAAAGAGTAAGTGGTGGGCAAAAGAAATTCTTCACTTGCTCTTTGTGATGGGAATTTGATCCGTTTTAAGCTTGCGAAGGGTCGTCACATTACAAGTAAGACTAGCTGGACTTAGTGGTTAGATTCGGCAAATGGTTCAATTGAGTCAGGTTTAATTCGAGATTGGATTTAGATTTTTTTGATGTGTAAGAATTCAAGTTGGGTTTGGTTATTTAGTTTCTATGTCATTTTTGGGTGGATTGTTGTCAAATTAATATTTGGATCTTTGGATTGTATCAATTTGGATTTTAGGTCACAAAGGATTTAATATAGGTATATATTACCGTTATAATATTAGTATGAAAGACTTATTTAGGCAAGGCCCAACAATTCTGATAGAGACAAGTCATTTAGAAAAACACGATTAGTATGAATGAAATTTGGTGGAAGAAACCTATAAATTGTTTTCTAAAACTAAATTTTGACGAATCGAAAATAGATGGGAATAAAGTTGTTTTAGGTTATTGTATAAGAGATCATAATGGTAATGTCGTTTTGTTAGCAGCAAAGAATTGTGGATCTAAAAGCATTCTTGTTGGAGAAGCTCTCACTTTAAAGAAGACATTTTAGCAGTTAAATACTTTGAATTTGAAAGTGATAATTTGTGTTATTAACTCAATTAGTAGTACTCGACAAATTTCGTAAATTTTAAATTATTATCAAAGAGGTGAGGTTAAACCTTCATTTCTTTGAAAAGTGATATTTAATCCTTACTTTCGTGAGGCCAACAAAGTGTTGAGTTTATGATATCTATTGGACATTTGTGTCCAACTCTTTCGCTTTAGTTTAAAAGTTTATTGCTTCAACTTATCTCACTCATCCGAAAAGATGAGATAAGCTGGTTCAACCCTAGATCAATCAGGTTTCTTACCTAATAAAAAAACAATAACCTCTTTAGGTATGGAAAAGACATTTTGTTTTAGTAAAGGTATAAGAAAAGGTCACATAAACGCTCGTAACATCATTGATAGAAACTTAAATTTTGAACACAATTTTTTATTAAAGATGGAGGGTAAATGAAGGGTAAATGAAGGGTAAATGAATCCCCTACTTGACCTCTCACTTGTATATTGTGAGAGAGACTTTATTTATTTTCAGCTTGTGACGGATAGTACCCGTCTTTAATGAGACGAGTAAATCATACGTCTGAAACGAGTCAAACGACACTATCATAACCTAAAATAAATGCTAATCCAACCATAATTTCCAAGGCCGTCACTAGGGCTGAGCAAAAATATACGATACGATTTTATTATACGTATCCGATACGATATACGGTTTCAATTATACGGATTTCCGTATATCCGATACGAATTTCCGTATATACGATACGGTTTATAAAAAGCCGTATCGGATACGTATCGGCAAAATTTGAAACCGGATATACGGTTTCCGATACGGTTCCTATTTTTAATATAAAATATAAAAATAAAATCATAAAACCTCTAAACGTCGAGTATATCCGTGACTCAATCTTATTACTTTTATACATTTTTAAGTTATTTATTCTTATAATATGTGATACTCTTTTAACTTATTAAGAAAAATCATAAAATCACAAAAAAAATTAAAAATAAGACATAAAATTTTACATAATTAAATGAAAAACCGGATACCGGATATACGGTTTCCGGATATACGGAAAAACCGGAGATACGGTTTCCGGATATACGGAAAATCCGTATCGGATAAGGATACTCAAAATTGAGATTTTTAAAACCGGATATCCGATACGGTTTTCAAAACCGTATCGGATATACGGTTTTGCTCACCCCTAGCCGTCACATGCACTAACTTTGGAAGAATATTTTATAAGAAGTACTCCATGTTTGATAGCATTATGACACAACTAACTTTTGAAAAAAAAAAAGTTCTTAAATCTTAATGTTTAATAAATAAAAAGTTTTTTTTTTCTTATTATTGTTGCAACAATTCTTACTTAAAACCGTTTTATATAAGCATTATCGTAAAACCAAATGATAATTTAGATAGATTAGATAAACTTTTTGCTAATATGTAGGCATTCTACTTTTGTCCCAGTTATTTAGTTGACTAGTTTAGAGCTTAAGACAAATAAAATCGTCTTAAACAAGATTTTGGGTAAGAAAATTATATTGGAGCCTTTAGGGTAAACAATTTTTGTATAAGAATCTTAGAATAACACAAATTCAAAACAATAATTATTGTATCGTTTTACAATGTGAGATGGTAACTTATATACTCTACATAAAAAAAAACTCATTTATTGATAGTAATAAATGAGTTTAAAACCATCTCACATTGTAAGACGGTCTTGCACTATGAATTGTGAATTTCAAATGGTCCCAGACAATAATTTTGCGAAGCAACTCTATTTACCCGTTAATATAGGAGTATCAGTCACAAAGACCAGTTTATTGATGCAGTATCTCCTTGCATATATATATTTTCACAGTAACAGTAAAAATGAGAAATCACATATACAGCATAACGGAGATCAGTAAACAAGTCTCGCATTCTCGATGGATCGGTTTCTGAAGGGACAACATTGTACATGAATGTATACACAGTCCATGCCTTTCCAAGTTCAATACCATCAGATCCATACGAGCTCCTAGCAAGCGACAAACGACATCAGAAATGAGATACTTGTTCAGCTGTTTCTGTTATATTCCATATGGTTTCAAATTTTGGGATAGTTTGTTCTAAGCACCATACAGTTCACATTTTGGACTAATTAGATACTCAACTTCGTGCATGGCATTATTAAAGTCGAAACTGTTTTTAAATCAAGAAGAATGTCACATTTATCATCGTTTTTTTATGAGTGGAAATTTTATACCAGTACTTAATTAGATATACAAATAAAACTGATTTATTTTCCTACCAAAGACGCAGTAGTAGATTATGCAAAATACCTACCTTATAGCGTGTAATCATGCATCAGTTCTTGTACTTCATACTTTCCTTCTCAAATCCAATTGTTGGGAATTGTTTTGCATACTCCTCAACCTCGTGGCGGAGTTTTACGACCTCAGACTGAAAGCCATCTGTCTGTAAGCTGGCCACGAAGTCCTTCAACTTTGTTCCTGGTTAGCAAAAATAATCATCATCATTAGAGAGACTCATTTGAATGCTTCAGAATTCAGTCGGTGTTTTAATAATCAGTAAGTCTCATGTGAGACGGTCTTACGATGAATTATTGCGAGATGCATCACGAATAAAATTAAAACGTTAACTTATATAACTGTCAAACGATCACACTATTGATATAAAGAGGGTTCAATGACAATCATGAATTGATATATGCTAAAACATGAAAAATGGTCGTTAACTAATACGATCATTGACGATGTTGAAAAATTACCTTTCATGAGTCGTGTACTCGTGTCACATGAGAATGTGTTTATAAGTGTTCGCGTTTATACAATAATGGAGTGCACAAACCTTTTGCCTCAGCCTTGACTTTCATAGCTATTTTCACAGCAGCATCAAAGAACTCAGCCACCTTAACAAAATCTTCCTCAATGAAACCCCTAGATGTAAGGGCCGGGGTTCCTAGAATACAAAAACACCGAGGTTATCAACTAATAGGATATCGAGTAATGTAGTGCATCTAACATATTGGTCATTTACCCATCCTGATGCCACCAGGGACCATAGCAGACACATCCCCAGGCACTGTATTTTTGTTGGCTGCAATGTGTACAGCTTCCAGAACCTTCTCTACTCTAGAGCCATCAATACCCTGAAAAAGAAAAGAATATCTTCATGTAAGTTCAACATCAGATTACCCTTTCTAACACATTAAATGTAAGGGAAATAGCTCAACTGTTTTGTCAGTGTATTATAAATGTTCAATTTTTCTGTGCACCATCCAATCCGGTTAAATCCGGATTCAAGCCACGCAGGACCACATTGTCGCATCCACAGAGAATCAAACTCTCAAAACCTCTATTTAAGCTAGATCAACCACTTACCAGTTCATCTAAGTGCTCAGAGTATATTATACATGTTGACAAAATGAATCGTTCATCAAATCACTGTTCAGGTCTGCCAATCATTACAGAATCCGGAAACACACTCGCAACTTAAATCAAGGAAGGTACTAAAGAGAAGATCATTATCACCTTATTCTTCAAGTTCACTAAAACTAAATGGTTCTCAGTTCCACCGGAAACAAGTTCATATCCCATCCCTACCAAGGCCTGCAGAGTGTTGGCATAAACAAGATTAAAAAAAATTCAGTTACATTTATGGCTACATATTTCAAAATAGTACAGACATGCAAAGAAAGGTCATAATCCCGACGATCTGGTATTTCTAATGAGTAGTAGCCTAACAAAGCTTTGTAACTTACATCTGCAAACTTTGAGCTATTGCTCATGACTTGTTCTTGGTATGCTCTATATTCAGGAGTTGTTGCCTGCATTAGCACAATAAGATTTTCATAATTGAACTTTGGATTTCATAGAAGCCTGGCAGCTAGACATCCTTACAACAAAAGTTCACATAAACTGTTGGAGGAAAGGGGAAGAGCCGAGAGCGTAAGTGTAAGAGCACACAGTTAATGTCAGAGGAGAATCGTATCTACAATTCTACAAAATGCATGAAAGCTAACATAAAATGAAATTTAAGCTGATATATGGTCTTGTAGAACGTGGCTCTCAAGTCATTCTGTAGTAATTTTATGCTGTCCACAGTGTCACCAAAAAGAAGAAAGCAGAGCCGCTTATGTCAACCGAAATTGAAACTTCTATTTGCTTTCACCTACACTACGGCCTTGTTCTTCTGGTCTTAATTTCAGTTTAGTTCAGTTAAGATAAGATAGTTTCAGTCCAAAAAAACGTACACTAAAGCAGGAAAAGACTAACATGACTGATCCAAGAAATAATAAAAGAATGAGATTGAAAGGGAAAAAACATCCAAGTCAAAAATTGCAAGAAAAAATCCAACATTTCAAACTTAAACAAGTTTACTAAACATAATAAGCATAATCTTGTAGAGTTGTAGTGCATGTTCACATTTGACAGACAATCCGAAAAGGATTTAAAGCAATTCGCTTAAAGCAGTTATCTGAGTAAATTCAATAACAATAAACACAAGATAGTGTGGTATTAACACCTGTTTTAGAGCAACTGCTAACGCAGTGATTGTATGATTATGAGGACCACCCTGAAGTCCAGGAAAGACGGCCTGGTTAATTTTGTCCTCAAAGTCATACAGCACCTGCAAAAAAGGGTAGGCATGAATGCACTAGACAATGTATTTTGAAGCAAGGTAAATTTCTTAGTGATAAGTTTCACAAAAAAAAAATGTACAAACTGACGTGAGAGCAGCTGTCAGCTTTAAAGTGACATTATATTTACCTCTTTCCCTTGTTTGTTAATCTCCTTCACTCCTTTCCTAAAGAAAATCATAGCTCCTCGAGGTCCACGTAGGGACTTGTGGGTTGTTGTGGTCACAACATCAGCATAATCAAATGGTGATGGTACCACCCCAGCAGCTACCAATCCACTAATGTGAGCCATATCTGCTAACATGACTGCTTTATGTTTGTCACACACCTGGTAAAAGAGCATTGAAATAATCAGTGAGATAAGATTATAAGCTGAAAACCGGAGCTCATACATGGAGAAAAGTAAAAAGTTGGCCACCGGTATGCAACAAATATAATGCAGTTCAGCTAGAGACCAAAGTTACCTTGCGGATACGGTCATATTCATAAAGCCTTGCGTAAGCACTGGCTCCTGCAACAATAAGTTTTGGCCGGAATAGTGTGGCACTTTTCTCCAACTGCAAAAAAACTCTCCCAGCAAAATTAGCAAGGCTAAGGTAGCTATATGGAGTATGATAAATGAGCTGGTAATAACAGTAAAAGGGAAAACTTAAGCATGCAATTTGAACAAAAATAACTCCATCAATTAGGATTCAAGATTTGACCAGTGCAAAAGGATGCATGTGAAATGTTTAGGTTTTCATTATTTCATATCAGCATAAAAAGGATCTTAATACCGACAACCTTTTCTACCTAGGATACAAGATTACACCAGGTGTACCTTCTGAAATCTTGAACTAGAAAAAATAAAATTGAAATGAATTACAGTTATTACTCTAATTAAACAGTTTGGGCGACTTTATCAAAAGTTATGTCTCCAATTGCACTGGAGTTGCAGAAATACCAGCAGTTTATCTTCATTGCTCACAGCGTAACTGCAACAAAAAAGCATGAAACCTCAAAAGTATGAGAAGAAACAGTGGCTCACCTGATCATAATCAATATATCCAGTGCTTTCATTCAATCTGTATGGCATGGTCTCGAAAAATATAGACACAGCTGATATCTTCTTGGTGTCAGTCTGCAACATAATAAAGCAATTACAAGGTCATTTACGTTGATCTTGGCTATAAATTCAACTATTGTTACAGAGTGCACACAGGAACATCTTTACAAAAACCATAAAAGTTTTCAAAGATGCGCGAGCTGGAGCAACAAACCTGATATCCATGTGAAAGATGTCCACCGTGTGGCAGATCAAGTGCCATGATTCTTTCATGAGGCTTCAGAAGAGCGGTGTAAACATGGAAGTTAGCTGGTGATCCAGAAAGAGGCTGGACATTCACTGTGTGAAGGGATAAAATACAGTGCCTCAAAAATCAAAACAATGTAAACGAAAGACAAGAACTGAATATATATGTTTGTGACAAAAATGACATTCTTTATTTTCAAGAGCTAGTCTATCTACTTCCTGGCAATCACACAACAGCAAAATATATTCACAGATGAATTTTTGAAGCATTCATGCATCTCAAGGAGAAAGAAAATATTAATACATAAAAATAAAAACAGTATACCTCCCCATTTTGCAGGGTCCAACCGAAATGCTTCCAAAGCACGCTTTTGGCATAAGGTTTCGGCCATGTCAATATACCTGTAAGAAAACTACAGTAGCATTACAAATGCCCGGTGGAAAGGGAAAAAAGCAGCTGGTACAGAAAAAAAAAGGCAAGAAACATACTCATTCCCTCCATAATATCTGGCTCCAGGATACCCTTCACTATATTTGTTGGTCATAACTGACCCAACTGCTTGCATCACAGAGACTGAAGTGAAATTCTCGGATGGAATAAGTTCTAGACCCTGTTATTTGAATATTTATTCCAAAAAATCATAACTGATGAGAAAACATAAAAAGACCTACACAAAAAATAGTTACTTGCACATTCGAAAAGATGTCATACTTATACCCGACCTTTCACAACACTCATTCACACATAACAGATACATTCTCATTTATCATAAACATCAGATGAAAATATATGGAAACTCTTACTGTGTTCCATTTTTCAAAAGTGTTGGATCATTGAATATTGTAAGATAGAACAAACCCTTCTCTTCCAAACTTACATATAGAAATTCGATACACGATACTTGAACAAGACATTACAATCTAAGTCTAGTAACTCTATCCGAAATTATACACGTTTACTTTGGTGGTCAACAGATGTCAACTTTGACCATTAATATCTCCATATATATGAAGTAATAACAATATAAAATCTGCCATGTTTGATTTATCAAAACAACTGAGCACCAAAGTTTAGTAGGCGAAGTAGGAATAATATGCCCCGTAAATGGGATAGAGTAAAAACTTTTTCCATGAGGGACTAACAATACGATTGCATTAGTACTAATAAGCATATACCAAGATTGGAAACATTTTTCATTTTCGGGCCACAGTCGTAAGTCAATATAAATGTGATAACTTAAGCTCACCAAACATTAGCATTTATGTCCAAAGAGACCCACATAATATTTGCAAATTCAAGTTATGCATACTATTCATTAAATTCAGTCCCTTGCCCAAATTAACTGTCCTTTTTCTCCATTGTTTGATTGCAACTGTCTTGTATAAATACCTAGTACTACACCACAAGATAATTTGTTCTCCACTTATACTACTGAAAAAAGCTCAAAAAGTGCCCATATCACACACAGACAGTGCATATCTCAAACTGTATATCCTTCTATCCAAAATTAATTCCTCAAATCACAATATGTCAAAGTAGATATTGTCCCGATCATTTGTTTACCTTACTTTTCTACGAGAGGTAATTAAATTCTCCATTGGACCTTTATTTCTTATAATACCATTAAAGTAACTAAAAAAGTTACATAGATTTACTCATAAATTTTTTTAAAATTTTCGGGGACTTTTCAACTACTATTACACAGTTACTTTAATAGTTTTATGTGAAGAGACAGTAATCACAGGTAAACAAATGATTAGGACATACAGAGTATATAACAATTAGGGTTACAAACAAGTTAATTCAAGCTTAATATCGGCTCGATTACTCCCTAAACTAAACCAATAACTAAAATATGATGAAGATTAAGAAAAATAAATTAAAACAATCAAAGAAAATAAAAGAGAAATTAAACCTTCCATTGCCTGGTCTTCTCGTGCTCAATAATGTCAGCAATCTCCGGATCAACAACCTCAAGCGGTGCATTCAATTGTTTCGTCCACTATTCAATTAAAATCAAATCAACACATGATTAAACACTTCAATTATCCTAAATACGATACAAAATAACCGTATCACGATTACTCATAAAACCGTCTTACACAAGTATTTGCGATATGAATGAAAAATCATGTAAATTAAACAGAGAGAGGTGTACTAACAGAAACGCGATTCTCCGTATCGTACGCCGCTTCAGAAGACTGATCAAATAAACAACAC
>JAIUZE010001513.1:0-36817 GCA_022085475.1 Heliosperma pusillum | reverse complement strand
GCATGTTGTTGTGGGCATCGACGACGTTGTTGGGATTGGAAACGCTATGCGTTGATCGACCCGGCCCGTCAAATGTTGTGTACTTGCGCGGTGGTGTTATTTGCATGTAGCGTACCGCTTGTTATGAGGCTTGAGCTCTTTTCCGCCTCTTTCGTTAATTGATCTACCGAATTTGGGGTACTCGGCATATATATTGTAAGACCGAGTCTTGGATGCGAAACGTTTTATCGCATGTCGAATCGGAACACGTTATATTCCGAGATCCTGGCCAGGTTTAGACTAGGACCGTATTATTATCGTCGTGCTACCAGGAGGAAATTAGTCTACATATACGAAATGTAGCATCGTGTATGAGTTTAGGGAAATGTTATATCCCTTGGATGCCTGTTAATCATACTTGCCATGTACACGATGCTAGTGCGTTTCATTTACCGTGAGATATGTCGTCTTGTGTCGTCTTTGAATGCGTGATTTCATGATATTGTTCATGGTCATTGCACGATTGGACACCGTCAATGTCTTGGTTTGGGAATGGATGATAATATGTTGTATTTATCGTGATCATCGCATGACTTGACTGGTTTGTCTGTCGAGTCTCAATCTTATCAATCTTATACCGCTAACGGTGAGATGCAAGCCCTAGTGAGCGTATTCGATTGCCTAAGAGTGTCTTTCCCGAGTCTTTGAATAACATGATGGTTTCGGATTTGATTTCCACATGATCTTATCATTTTCTATAGAATTGCCTATCTATTCTTATCGCAACTCACATGTATATATATTTACGCATGCTTTACTTTCGTATTTCCTTATATGTACGTTTGATGTGATATGGATGGGAGAACCCGGAGTTACTCCCCACTGACTGTGGCATTCATGTTTTTCATGGATGAACAGGTTGCTTGCTATGGATGACTTTTTGGATACGATATTTTGGGGTTCGGGTGTGAGCTAGCGGGCGTTGTCCCTGGAAGTTCACCTCTATACGATAGTAGCTAGTTTTGGTTAAACACTTGTTCTTTGCTAACATTTTAAGAGACCCCGTCTCTTTGTTGTATATTCAGTACTTAGTTTGTAACATTTTGACACACCTCGTGTTATATATATCTTGCATGTTTAAAGGTTTTTAAATTACCGTATTTCCGCATACTATTTCACATGCTTGTATGTTTTATATTTCCGCATTCGCGAGGGTTGTCACAGAGAGGGAGTATATAAACTAGCAAGCTCACTCCTCATTCTTGTTTTTTTTTCCATCAACCATCTTCCCTTTTTCATCTTTTTTTCCATTTTCATTTTTCCGTCTTTAATTCAACTCACACTCCATTTCTCAAGCGTTTTCAAGGATTTGCCCCAGCGCAATCATCGCGCATTCCCTTCCGGCTGTATTAAGTAAAATTCATTTTTTGTAAGGATTCTGACATGTGAGATTGTATTTTAAAGCTATATTGTTTGTAACACGGTTGAAGGTGAGGAGAGAGACAATCCGAAAGAAGACATGTAAGTCGTAGAGGCTTAACTCGTTCAAAATAAGGCAGCAATGTCAGGTTACTCGATATTACTTTGTAATATGTGTATATATGAATAAAACATGAGAATTGAAATGTTATACAGTATATGTATAGATGGTTTCATTGCGTGTTTGCTTGTTGATTTTGACCAAATAGCCTTGAATTGATCGATAGGTACCGTCCGGGTCTCATAAATCAGACCCACACCCATACCTATACCTGGCAAAAACAACCCGACCCGAATTACCCGACCCGTGACCCGAAATTGACCCGAACTACAACACCCAAAGGTGACCCGAACCCGACCCGACCCGAACATGACCCGATCTTTCTTGACCCGTAACTGCCGACCCGAAAATAACCCGATTCAAAACCACTCAACCCGAAAATGACCCGACAAAACATAACTTTAATTGAACCAAAAAGACTTAAAATGGCCTTATGTCTCTCATTCTTTGGCCCAAAATGACCCGACCCGAAATAACCCGACCCGGTTGACCCGAAGCGGACCCGACAACAAACCCGAAACAAGCCCGAAACCCGTAATGACCCGACCCGACCCGAATTAACCTGAAATCAACGAGAGACCCGAACTGACCCGACCCGAACTGGCCCGACCCGAACCCGATCCGATTGAACCGTTTGCCAGGTCTACCCATACCCGAGAATTTTCAATAGGACCCATATCAGACCCATGCTTGTAGAATCCCAAATAATTAGACCCATACCCGACCCATTTGAGTCCGACCCGAAGGATTTGGGTTGAGTCTCGCACCCACCGCCATTTATCTCCTTAAACCCATTTTCATTTAATACGGTATGTAACCGGTCCCGTCTCTCCAAAAACGGATACCTCATCTCTTCGGGCAGACTTGTTTTATACATGCAATCCGGAAAGAGTGAAAATCAGACGAAATTTGAGCCTAGGTAGCACGGACACTCCTCCTACTTAGCCGTCCCGTGTAGGATACATGGACACCTATAAAGAAGGAATGAGAGGTTGAAAGATTAAAATAGATTGATTAAAAATGATTTTGGTGGAAAATGAGAATAAATTATCGTCACGAGAGGGTGTATCACGTGTCCGTGTCCGTTTTGGTGCCGCCTACATTGGAGCGTTACGACTTAGGAATGAAGGATTTGTCCAAGTCTAAAAAGAGTGACATCTCACTGATAAGTGACTACCACTATAATCTTGTTAATTCCCTTATCCACCATGATTCCGACAACCTCGAAATCCTCGATTTTGTATCTCCTAACCACCACCGCTGCGACACTCCTCATCGTCTCTATCTCCGCTGCGACGGCGCCACTCGATGACTCTCTGACCTATATATGGCCGTTACCCGCGCACTTCACATCCGGAAACGACACTTTCACAGTCGATCCTGACCTCTCCCTCTCCTTCTCCGGCAACTCCGATATCCTTTCCGACGGTTTCCTCCGCTATAAACACCTCATTTTCAAACACGTCGCTAGATTTTCCGGCAGATTTCGGTTTCTTCAGTCATCTACTTTTGACGTCAGCGTTCTCCACATCGTTCTTCACTCCCCTGACCAAGAGGTAGGTGTTGATCATCCTCTCATTCTATTTTTCGTCAACCTCGAAATCCTTGTTTGTTTTGTGTTTTTAATCCTGATGATGAATAATAATGTAAACAGCTTCAGTTAGGGGTGGATGAGAGCTATTCTTTGGAGATTACCAGGAAAGATCATATGTCAATAGTTGGCGTTGCCAAAATTCAGGTCTATTTCTAATGAATTATTCATGTTGTAGACTTCGAGTCGTCATTACAGCACTCTAATGAATTTGAGAGACCTTTTACATACTCCGTTTGTCTTGTTAACTGCTGTCCTTTCATTTTAGCACAAAGATCAATGAAAGAGAGTAGGGCACAATTTGTGGTTATACTTACTGAATGACACGTAGGCAATAATCCCAGTGATCAAATTACTCATAGAAAACCTTCATAATATAGAAACGACAACAATTGACTGAGCCATCCAATAAAGGAATAAGACAACAATTGACAGGGGCAGATGGAGTATCAAATTGAGGCCCCAAATTATTGTCAGTAAACATTATTACACTATACTCACATTAAATATAAAACTGTAAATATAAAATTCACTTTACTTTTCAAATATTTAAATATCATATTGTCTAATTTTTGTAGATATATGATAAGACAAGAATTTAGCAATTATAGAATGCTTAACCGTAAGACATTGTTGTTTTCCCAGATATGGTATTAAAAGTACTATTATACTACGTACCATTTATTTCATGGGCCGCTGCTTCATGAACCTCCTACTAGATGACTCTGGTCATCGACTCGTCATTTTGATAGTTTCTTTAAGCTTTTTTTGGAAAGTAAGAGATCTATGGATTGCAAATAGGAAAAACTGAGACTTGTGCTGTTTGTATTAGATGAATATAAATACAAGACCTTTTACGATCAAAGTTAACGGTCTCATAGTATATTTGCTCATGCATGAATTCTTTGTATAGGTCGTAGTTTCCATAATTCTAAAATGAGGCGAACTTGTTAGGACTTTGATGATGGGTTATGTGATAAGTTAATCTTTTGTATATTTACTATGTGCATAGGATTATCGAAAACTACGAGCTACTTCTAGTGAAACTAAAACTACCTATAAATGTACAGGCGCTTGTTATTCTAAAATGATTGACAATAGAAGCAGGTGCCGGTAAAAAAATGTGTTCTTTTATGTTGTTTGTTATCTTTGTTGTTTAGATTGTTCAAATCGTCTTTGTCATAGTTTATTAACAAATAATGTGGTACGAGATCTATGAAATGCAAATATAGAAGATTAAGACACATGTTATATCTGTAGAGTGTCGGCCATGACCTTTTGTATGCAACATGAACGGTCTCGATGTATCTTCTATCCTGCATGAATCCTAAATTTTGCTCATAGTCTTGTGAAGACAGAATATAAAGTGAACTTGTTAGGGCTTTGTGATGGAGAAAATGGCAACGTTCAACTTTTGTACAAATTATGGAACATTAGTTTAGTGATGATAGTCGATTCAGATGGTATATTTGATTATTTTAAAGATGGAAAGACCATTTTGTCTAGTTTGCATAGCCGAAATGTTAGCCATTCGTGCTAGAGTATGACTGAAGCAATTATCAGTTTATCACCCTTTTTGTACTAGTTTTACACTATCCTTTTCTTTTCCCACTTTTTATTTGTCACTTTCTTAGCTTAATAGTACCAAGACTAAAGACTATACCAAGTATTTTACCTTCAATGAAGCTAACTAAAAAAAACTCGCATCCCACAAACTTATACATGGAGCGAGCCCATATCAAACTTTCCGAGTTTTCATTATATCAGTCAATTTGACTTAAAAGCCCCCACACAATGTATTTTTCTCTCAAATGCAGTTACATTTCTACACGCATCTATATATTTTCCTGATTGCTTCAAAAATTGTTAGTTGAGCTCTGATTTTCACTTTTGAGCTTTGCACATAAACGTCTCAGCTTTTAGCTGCACTTCTTGAGCAAGCTTTGATATGTTTTAGACCATTTCCTTATCAAGCTTCTTGTCTGAGTTGTTGTTAACTTGTAGAAGGGGTTAGTGAGCCCTTAGAGTTTCTTTTCATCTTACTTGTAATTTAGTTGATCAAAATTTCAAAGGCTTTATGTTCTTCTGTATTTTTATTGGACTTTGTGTTTACTTTCGAGCTTGTGCAAATCTTGTTAAGCATTGTTACTTCTTTAAATACTTGTTATTCGTTGCTTCAAATTAATATGGAGCTTTCCATTGTTACTCTTGATCTTGTTGTTGAAGTGGTTACGCCTACAATTTTACTTGTTGAGCTTTATTATATTACCAGTAAAGCACTCTTGTAAGGGGAGTTTAGACTCTAGAAAAACTTTTCTTGAGTTTTCATTATTACTTTTTGAAGTTTGCAACTTTCCATATCAGCATATTCTTGTACTTAATTGAGCCTCACTTACATTTTTGAGCTATGACACATGACATTGCGAAAATATCCCGGTGCATTTGTAGGTACAGAAGCAGGTAACTGGTGTTCACCTTTTTTCTATTTAAAGAAAATCATAGAATCTAAAGAGTTGATTTTCTTATCTTGTAGGCCAATACCGTATATGGAGCACTGCGGGCTTTGGAGGTGCACATCTTTTCATAATTTTCTGTTTAACATAAGACTCTTTGTTTATCCTAGTACATTTTAAGGATTTAATGCATGGTAAATGTTTAACATGTACCAGTTTGGTTATTGAGAATATGTATTGGAGTGTAGGTTTAGTTTTAGCTGCCTGCTTTGTAATAGTCTCATTTAAATCACCATTCTCAAATTACCCCTATCGGAGTATTTGAAAATTTGACTACCAGATAACCCAGACGATAGCGTAACTTTTATATGAAAACAAGAAATGAATGTCAAGATTTCGAATGTGGTGGGAATAGGTACTGATTTATTGCTCTTATAAATGTAAATTTTTGCGGGACTAAGATTTTGTTGCTGTTTTGGGAATAAAAGGTTGTATGAGTGGTCACTAGAGTATGTACTTGTGTTGAAAGCATGGAGCTGTTTTTTAAAATTTCTTGTTTCTGTGAAACCACAGTTTAATATGAGGACCTCACTGTCTTGCAACAACTTTGCGTTAATACTTCATCCATAATATATATCCTAGATTCTTATTCTAAATATGAAAAATGAGTTATCTGTGTTGTAACTGAGGTATATTATGGGTTCCATCAACTCTGATAGCTAGAAAGATACTGTGATAGTTATGCTAACTGATCGATGTAATTACCTTTGCTCATTTCCTGATAAAATGAAAAACTCAGATTATATTTGCATCTGCTGTTCATTTCCCTAGATATTGCTATTCAAATCTACAATATCAACTTTAGACAAGGCCATTGACGAAAATAATTTCCAGTTGACTTCATAAGTTACCATGATCAGAAATCTTTGCTTCTTTTGCGGACTAAATGAATCTAATTGTGGTATACAGAAGCAAGGGTTCCACTCGGACTGTGTATTTACCTGGTTAAGCATCTAGGGTAATTGAGGGATGATAGGCTAATCAACACAATTGATATTAAGTGCCAAATATCCCTCAACCCTCTTCACGACCACCCACTGCCTTTGGTCCTCACTTGCTCTGCACATCTATCGATTTGCCCCAACTTGTGACTTCGGTGCAGATCCTATAGCTCCCATCTACAACTCAGGAAGCATCACCATCCTTAGTGCAGATTCAATTACCAGTGTACCACTATCAGCGAGCTACCTCACACCATAGGATCATTCACCTCATCACCACCTTCCACTGTGGCATCACGCCATGGTTCAAAATCGCAATATCAGTCATAGTCGCGGTAGCTGTAAAATCGGTCCCTAATCGGCCGTCATGGACAAAGCACAGTGAATCTCGGTGATTTATCGGTGGATATATCGTATCGGTGGAGTGAAAATCCGATACAACTCGGCCGGGATTTTGAACCATGCATCACGCAACACCCACTACCATGACATCTCCTTCATGGCTCCATGACGCAACTTACATCTTGTATTGTTCAAGAATTTAACATATCACCGCAAAAGTTTCGTGAAAATTTTCAATCATGGCAAACTGACAAGCTCATATAACTGTAAACCATCTTACTACATCACTCTCAAGTTTCATCTGCCATCCTAAGTTTTGCAAATACCGTCTTGCACTCGTACCACATTCCTGGTATATCATCATGCTCCATATACCATCCCAACTCAACAATGGAATGTTTTAAAGAAATGGAGAGAGGGAGAGGAGTTGCACTGGCGGTTACTGCTTGATATGCTGGTCGGTGAAGGAATTGTGGTGGAGGAGTGATCTATATGGTGGTAGACGAGTTTTTGTTTATGTTGGGAGATAGATGAAAGAGGTGGGCATCCATGCTGGTGGAAGATTGTCCTCGGCATGGCCAGACATTCAAGACATTCGGGTAGCAGTTGACTGAGTTGTAGATGGTAGGCTGAGGTCAGCGATCGGCATATGGTTGTGGAGATGGAGCTAGTAACTATTATGTGGTGGGTTGTTGTTCCTAACAGTTATTTCAGATTAGGGAGGGAGGTTGTGGGAGGAAGAGGGATGACTTTGGGGGGAATCTTAACTGGGTGGCCTTAAATTTGGGTGAGTAAAATAATGATATATAGCTGGATAAGATTCACCCACAAATATGTGATTTAGTTCTTTGTTGATCATTGTGATTGAAAAAACAGTCCTCAGGCTCAGGGCAGTATCATTCAACTCTTCTCTGGAATCTGAATATGCCAGCTAGAGCAAGCACGTTACCGCAATATTAAAAATGAAAGCTATTTTGTAGAGTGAATAACTGAGCTCAATCGTAGAAAGTTTCTAGGTGGATATAAGCATCACTTCGTTGCAGCTTATGTTGCAATTCATTAAACATTCTCATGCCTCTTTAAGCTTTTTTATTTCTCTGCGCAGATCAGTGGAAGATTTAAAGTCGAGTATCTTATAGGTAGGGGATTAGTTGGGGATTAGTCTATTACACTATAAGCATGAGGCAACTGCTGCTAAAAAAAGATAACACTATACATCACGCAGAATGAAAATGACAAGAAAGAAGTAATACTAGAAAAACAGAACGCAGAAAGAAGCATGGTATTAAATATGATTTGTGGGATTGGCTTTGTGGCTATGTGGCTTGATGTGATCCGTTGTGCAAATTGCGGGTGAATCCACTTCAAAGTGCTGTCATGATAACCTTTAAAACCTTCATAACTCAGTCGTGGTGGAGTTTAATGGCTCAGATGTAATAACACGTAACTGGGTGAAGACGGGAATTGAGCAAAAACAAAATAATGAGCAAGCGAAGAGAAAGAGAAGGTAAAGAGAGTCAAGGAAAGAAAATAGGGAGACAGGAAAGAAAAGTCAAAAAGATAAAAGAGATAGCAGAACGAAAACTGCTAGACGCAAAACCAACTCCTAACCATGATTTGCATAATTCACTTAATGTACTTGCCCTCGTTCACTGCCTCGTCCCTCGTCTTCATCAGTGATGGCAATAGATAGGATCTGGGTAGGATCATGTGGGATCCAGATCCATATCCATATCCATATCTCTTACAGGGATCCATATCCGGTCCATATCCATATGGTCTGAAATTATCAGATCCATATCCAGATCTGGACTGGATCTGGATCTATCCCGTATCCATTTTTTGGTAAAAAAATTACTTTGCAAATATTAAAATATTAGTTTTCGGGTTATATTATAACTCAACGTACTATTTTCTTACATTACAATACAAATGTTTAAAATAAAGTGTAAAGATATCGAAATAAAGTTTCATAAAATAAAGTAGCGATAAAGAAGATTTTTTTGCTACCAAAAAACATTAATGAGAAAGAAATCATAGCTTAGTTTATGAAAAACTTTAAGAAATAGATATAGTTTTACTATTTTCTTAACTTGTTTTCTAATTTTTATTTCAAAAAAAAAAAAAATGGATCAAGGGTAGAATCTGGATCTAGAGAGTATGGATCCATATCCGGATCCATTTCTACACATAAGGATCCGATCCATATCCACTGGATCTAAAATATTCCGATCCAGATCCGACCCATTAGGATATGGATGATCGGATCTCAGGATCCGGGATCCATTGCCAATTTGCCATGCCTAGCCCTAAGTTGACGCATGAAACTATAGCAACCTTATGTAAGTCTGTTTTTTTCCTTCTCTACATTCATAACTACTTTATGTAGCAATCTTTCAGTCCTCGTAACATATGTGTCATGCGGTCTTCGTCTCATATGAACAAACCATCCTAAATTTGTCTCATAGATCCTATCTTCAACAAAGCAAATTCTATCTTCTTCATATGTGTCTCATTTTTTTGTTAATCTTTCCTTCTATGTCCATTCATCCTATATATGCACCACCACGGCATCACATTCATCTTAAGTCTGATTCACTTCGTGGCTTATCACTCCTTGCCCTTAAACATGGCAGCTCTAAATTGTGAAATTATTTTTATTTCTTCCATTGTGAAATGTTCACATAAAATCCTATGACAGTTCTGCATATAATTTAACCTTGGATTTTTTTGCTGAGAAGAAAATAATTTGGTATTTTGAACAAAAAGTTGCTTGCTTGCTTGTGGACTTGCACTCTTGCCTGATTCATGGCTTAGATATGTGCACCAGTTCAATGCCAAAGTGGTTGTCGAGCTGATAACAAGCTCTCTGTCGGGTTAACATGAAGTCTACGGGCCGTGCAGGGTAGAACCTCGTGAATTGTACTAATGTACCAAGCTCTTTGTTTATAATGTGTGCTTTAGTAGGAGCACTGCTATAAGCTTACGATAAGTGGAAAACCCTTGTGCTCTGATGGCCGTGTACTTTTTGGAATTTTGAGTTTCAGTGGTTTCTCTTTGTTAAATTATTTAAAAATATAATAATCTGAAATGTATGTCATTGAAAGTTCGGACATATTTATATACAAACCTAATAGGATGCTAACATAGGAAAATATACATAATTAGGGTACTATGACAGTTGCTAATTAGGGTACTATAACATAGGAAAATATACATAATTAGGGTACTATGACAGTTGCTAATTGACTGACTGATTGCCTACAATCAGTGATTCAGTGATATGTAATTATGTACACTAACTAATGACAAAAAATTGTTATTGTAATATTCTGTTAACACTCCTAAGTTGGAGCATAGATATTAATCATGCCCAACTATTTACAAAGATAATTAACCCGAACCCCATTTAAGGCTTTTGTGAATATGTTCCCTTAGATGTTCTCCAGTTTTCACATATCCCGTAGAAATCAATCCTTGTTGATTTTTCTCCTGAATAAATTACGATCAACTTCAATGTGCTTAGTTCTCTCATTAAACACGGGGTTTGACGCAATATGCAGAGCGGCTTGGTTATCACACCATAGTTTTGCTGTTATTGATGCTCCAAGACCCATTTCTGTCAAAAGTTGATATATCCACATTATCTCACACACCGATTGAGCCATTGCTCGATATTCTGATTCCGCGCCTGATCGAGACACAACATTTTGCTTCTTACTCTTTCATCAAACCAAATTTCCTCCAACAAATATGCAATAACCAGAAGTTGATTTTCTATCCATTTCGGAACCCGCCCAATCTGCATCCGAAAAGCATTCGATACGGTTGTGCCCATGATTTGCATACACAATACCTCGTCCAGGTTTTCCTTTTAAGTAGCACAAGATTTTTTCTAAAGCTGCCCAATGATGTACCGTTGGAGATGACAGAAACTGTCGAACAACACTAACTAGTATACAATATCTGGACGGGTAATCGTAGATAGTTCAACTTACCAACTAATCTTTGACATCTTTTAGGATTTTCAAGTGGTTCTGCTCCTTTGAAGTGCATGTTTGGAGTCATTGGAGCACTACAAGGCCTTGGCCCCAATTTTCCAGTCTCATTTAACAAATCTAAGACATATTTGCTTTGAGATATAAATATACCTTTTTTACTCCTTGCAACTTTGACACCCAGGAAATATTTTAACTCCCCCAGTTGATCGTGTGAAATTGAGTATGGATGAATGACTTTAGGTCCGAGATTCCTGCAATCTCACTTCTATTAACAACAATATCGACCGCATACACAACTAACAGGGTGATGATACCAGTACTTGATTGTTTGTAGAATACAGAATGATCATATTTACTTTTCACACACCAAACTTTTCAATAGCTTGACTACATATTTTGAACCAAGCACGTGGACTCTGTTTTAGACCACATGGAGATTTTCGTAGACGACGAACTTCCCCGACTCCCCTTGAGCAACAAAACCTGGTGGTTGCTCCATATATAGCTCCTCTTGCAAGTCTTCATGGAGAAAAGCATTTTTGATATCAAGTTGATGTAAAGGCCAATTGTGAGTTGCAGCTCCTGAAATTAACATGCGAACATATGTCATTTTTGCAACAAGCGTAAAAAGTATCAGTATAATGCTCTCCATAGGTTTGAGCATAGCCTTTTGCGACAAGACGAGCTTTCAACCTAGCCATAGACACATTTAGCCTTTTTTCCCGAGGGTAAATTGACCTAGTCCTAAGTACCATCATTTCACTTAGTAGGCTTTTGTTAGGCCTAGCCGCTTGGTAGGTATTTCTCTTTTATATGTTTACCCCATCTTTAATTCTCGTTCTGTTTCAATGCAGACGTTTAGTCAGCTATGCACATTTTTTCCCGAGGGTAAATTGACCTAGTCCTAAGTACCATCATTTCACTTAGTAGGCTTTTGTTAGGCCTAGCCGCTTGGTAGGTATTTCTCTTTTATATGTTTACCCCATCTTTAATTCTCGTTCTGTTTCAATGCAGACGTTTAGTCAGCTATGCACATTTGATTACGCATCAAAATCCGTGAAGATATTCAAGGCTCCTTGGTATATAGAAGACTTGCCAAGGTTTATGTATCGGGGTCTTCTTATTGGTAAGTTCTTAATATCTATAATCTTAAAAAGAATCCAAAAGTTTTCTTTATGTAGCATTGGGTTAGCCATGTGCATTTTGCAAGGAATCATGGGAGTAATTATGGTTTGGATAAATAAAGTTTTTGCCTAAACCAATGACGGAAGTGAAATCTAGCTAGAATCACGTGCGTAGGACTTAGGAGTAATGCCTTGTATGTTCTATTCCTAGGAGGCCTTAATCCCTTGGCTGTTATGAATCATCCTTAGGCCCGTTATTGAATGGTTTCATACCTCAAAATGCAATGAGATAAAAAGAAAAGAGTGAAAAGGGAGGATGGGATTAAAGAGAGACTAAAGACAGATATTACTAGGTATTTTTACTAGGTATCTCTCTTTGATCAGTAATAGTGCGAGAAATTAATGTTGATAGGTTGTCTTGTTAACTTTTTATGTTCTTAAATTTTACCATTATCCAAGAGTTTGCAGTACATCTCTCGTAAAACATCTCTCACAAAACTTAGTACACTTGAGAACATTTTTTAATACAAAGTTTTTGGATCATAATCTCTATGGTATTTGAGGTACATCTTTTTTACTTGAATGCTGAGCTCATTCTACGGCTAATATTAAATATTTCTTGCAGATACTTCTCGGCATTATCTACCTTTAGATGTTATAAAGCAGATTCTTGATTCCATGACGTATGCTAAACTTGTAAGTTTTTCTCTTCGCCCATTGTCTGTTTAAACTTTTAACACAGATGCCACAATCTGATCTGTTTTGAATTTGCTTTATATCTGTCACACTCTTGTCTTGATTTTAGACAATTTTCTTGGAGTTCTAATGTTTCAAAATTGTATTCAGTAGAACGTACTTCATTGGCACATTGTCGACGAGGAGTCTTTTCCTTTCGAAACACCATCATATCCATATTTGTGGAAAGGCTCATACTCAAAGTGGGAGCGGTATACAGCTGAAGATGCTTATGAAATTGTCAAGTAAGTGATTGTCAATTGATGTGTTTCCCACTGTGAACTGTGTTGTCAATTGATCATGGCACAAATTTGTCGTGTTGTGGGCTTGTGGCGGCATGAGGTATGTAACTTGTAAGCAAATTTCCAGCTGAGATGTTGTAGGAGGGACAGAGTATCACTTCGTTAAATGTGTAGTTCTTCATCCACTAACATGCATACTCCTTAATTCCATATGCCCAGTAGGTCTAAGAAATCATGCGTAAACAGTAAAAATGCGTGACAAAATCCCACCATCTGGTACCTAGATCTTTTTGAATCAACGAAATTGACGATTTTTCCTTCAAAAAGATAGAGGCACGTGAACTACCCCAGTTTCTTAGACCTACTGGGCATATGGAAGCTAAATAATGTGGGGTTGCTAGCTAGGTAGCACCTAAATTCGGTAGTTGGGGCATGTGGATCTTTTTGTTTTTGCTCTTAACTCTGCCTCAGTAAGAATGATATCGATAATTTTATTGACTTTGTTGATGGACTATGCTTATTGTAGCTGTTATAAATGAACTAAAAATGAGTGGTAGCCCTATTTCAGCACTTTTTTTTTGTGTGTGTGAATTGTAAACCACCACAGGAATTAAGGGAGTACATTATTTGTCTTATTTCGGTCATTAGTGGTAGTCCTACAAGCCTCCAGTATTACTATGTAAACATGAAAGTTCATTTAGAATATTTATTTGCCCTATTAAAGGCACTTGTATAACATACCCCAAAGGCAAAGTTGGTAAAGTTACTAAACATGAAAGTTCATATCTGGAGTCTCTGGACCTCAGTTGTTTTTCCTCAAGAGGTTGGATGGGGCTTGCTTTTTTTTTTTTGCCGATCTTGTCATTGATTTATTCTGTATTTCATTCACGATGTCCTTCATATCTAAAGGAGTCAAAAGATTCACCATACTTTGTTTTGAAGTAGGATGGATGAAAACAGACTCCCTAAGTTGTTTGTGCTTCTTATATTGTGATTTAGTAATAGTTTCAATTCTCGACACAATTTCCATTATGGGTCGTCAAAGGCATGAGGGAAAGGTTATGTACAACAAATAACTCTTACCTCATAACAGACGGAAGTATTTGAGGCAGTGGGGTAATGTTGTTCATAGTTATTTTTATCAACACCAATATTGTTATCAACATCTTTTTTTATTCACTATATTTATTGGTTTCTTTCTTCTATTTTCATGTGTCCTATCAAACACAGCTATGCAAAGGTCAGAGGTATGGGACTCTAATTAATATTTGTTCTTTTTGTAATTGTTTAGGCTGGTGTCGCTCATAACTTGGGAGGGGTTCTTTACTTTGGATTATGTGGTAGAAGTTGATGTTTGGGTGGTCTTGGTAATGAGTGGTGAGGTGTGGGTCTTTGCTGTAAGAGTTTTTGTTCCTTCAGTGCTGTTTTGCAGCTTTAGTCTTCTTGGCTTTGCCATTCATTGACAAACTATTTACTATATAAACTTTTGTGTTACTGTAAAATTCAAATGTCCAGACATTAGATTATTGTTTGTGATATTGTCAATCAGAAAACACTATATCTGCTAATAAAATGCTGTCAGCCCAATTTCCTTGTTCCTGAGTAAACTGAATACTTCTAGCATTTCTGGGGCTTAGCCTTAGATAACTCCTATTACTTGTGACAGGCATCCATGTTATGCCAGAAATTGATGTGCCTGGTCACGCTGAATCATGGTATGTAATACTGTCTCCGACATTTATCTTTTCTTCACAACAATATCCCTTTCCTTGTACTGCTACGGAGATTTCCATATCTTCCTGTTTCTTAAAGTACTGGTGTCTGACGATCAAACCAACAAGGCAACAAGTGCTCTCCATGTTGTGCGCTATCACTCAAATTGCCTTTTTGACACAACCAAACCAGCAAGAGAGACTTACCCATCTGTTGTCAACACAAACAGGTGGTTTTAGAATAACCCAAGATGAAATTTGCATCAAGAACTTCATCGAAGGACTGATACTTTACCATAGGAAGAAGCATAGCCAGTTTGCTTTATTCCGTCATAACTCAGGACGAAAAAGTATGGAGTCTTTGACTCCATTGGAAAGGGAGACTCAAATAGGCATCGATTATATAATAAAAAAAACGGAGAAAGGATAGGAAACATGATAAATATATGGTGGAAATACAAGTAAAGATCAGAAATTCGCTCAAATTTGAGAGATTTTTTTAAGAGTTAATGGACTTTTAGTATAAACGCATCAAGAAGTGCCTGACAAATGCCAGCATCCGTACTTTATGTGTGCTGGGATTATTTGCCTTCTTTTCTTTCGTTTTCATTCTCTTCTCAATGTGAATCCTCTGTTGTTAAACTTTTTATATACTCCGTATGTTTTTTCTGATTTTCGGTTATGCTATGGACCATTGGGTAATTATTTCAAAGTCATAATTTATTTCTTGTACAGGGGTATTGGATATCCTGACCTCTGGCCTTCTTTAACTTGTAAAGAGCCTCTCGATGTGTCAAAAAATTTCACTTTTGACGTGATTTCTGGTATTTTGAAAGGTAAGGTATTCATATTTTGTAGGCAGTTCTCGCCACTTTTTGACAATACAATGACTCTTTGGAAGTCCAGCGTAGTTTTCGGTGAACAAATCTGTCTTAGTTTGTATTAGCTTTTATGGCTGGATAAATATTCTAAATCAGAAAATCAAGATATTTGTACAATTGGAGTATCTGTTTCTTGACTTTTAGTCAGGAGCTATCTGACCATTCTGTATATTTAAGCGGAGAACCACGTTTCATCAGGCTCTCACAGCTTCCTTCCAAATATTTATTAGAAAAACCTAGAGGGCTAGAGGGAGTTGACTCATAAGGCATGAAAGAGGCAGTCAAGGATATAGCATTCATATAGCACTAGGATGTTATCCCACTCCTGATACTGACTAGATAGTATCGATATGGTGACGGCATTGATTCTGATGATTGAACTTTGAATCTTGTATGTATCTGAATTGGGAATCAGTAGCACAAAATACTTTGAATCATATTCTCAAGAAATTGACGTATTAATAACAAATAATATACAACTGAATAATGTCAAGTTATTTACATTCTCTGAGATGATGCTAAGCTGATTGTGATACAGATCTGAGAAGACTATTTCCGTTTGAGCTCTTTCATTTGGGTGGCGATGAGGTTAATACAGGTAATTTTGACAACTTAGTTCTTAAAAAGCTTACTACCTCCAATCTATTCCAAACTATCCATCCACTTTTTAAAGTAAAAACTTTTTAAATATTGGTCTTGATTATTCAGTCAATTAATTTGACTGAATAATCAAGGCCAATATTTATGTCAATTGGTAAATTAAAGTTCATAGATACCTACTTTAAAACATCCTTTGTGAAACAACTTCTCACACCATCACCTTATGGTAGAAATGGAACTTATCAATCCTAGTCTTGTCTAAGATTGACCAAACTCTCGAGTATCTCTACGAATAACCTATTCATAAAGCTGGAAACTCCAAACCTTTTGTGATTTGGTCTAACTCTACCGTGTAAATAAATTTCACAATGCTAATCACTCAAGTGCACTACAACGACGATCCGAGCGTTACCTAGTCCAGGTAGCCATAGGACACCGTGTCTATACAAAGTAAACGATATTCAACAGCCTTGATATTGAGCAGACGTTACAGAAGTAATCATTTAATTTGTATTCTCATTCGACACTTCAACTTAGCTTAATCACATTATTTTTGGCGTTCAATGGCGTAACAATATGTATTAGATGCTTAAACATGCGTTTAATTTCATACTAGATAGTTGGGACAAAATAGGTAATCGTCTATGGGACTGAACACCGTCTTGGGGACCAAAACTCACGACAATCTAACATAAACCCCCCAGTCAGGATAATGTTCCCCCGATCTAGGGCAATGTTCTACCGACCCTGAATAAGTGTTACAGGGAGAAGAGTTGTATTCATATGTAGGGTTTGTTTTAAGGATTAAAGCCATTAAGGTTTAGGGAGTGGGTCACTGGATTGCTGTATATGGGGTGTAGGAGACTAGGAGATCCGTTTTCATAAATGTCATTTGGGCATTTAGCCCAATTGACTGAAATATTTGGCTAACATCCTTTCTTTATAGGCAAGCTTATATTGATAGAAGATGTATATATATTACGGAGTATAATAATAGAATCTCCCTAAAACATACATAAAAGCTCTCTCTGACTGGAATTGCTAAAACCATTACTCCCATTTTCTAATGAAAACATGGCTTTGTCAAAAATTTGAAACATATAATTGCTGCAAGTTGGTGAATAATTGTAATATGTTGAAAAATAATACTTCAAAAAGTATATACAAAATACATATGACATTGAACAAAATTTGGATCCCTTGATTGAATCATTTATGCATCATTGGTCGCAACCAAAAACAAACAAATCAATAACTTAACATAGTCTTTAATCGTAATTTAACTATTTAAGGGTAAAATTGTTGGAATTGAGAAAAAAAAAAACTTTCTTGCCACTTTACATACTTGGAAGTAACATTCGCTTAAAGTATTTAACGATCCATTTAAATGAACTCGGATCAAGAACTATTTAACGCTCCATTTTTATAAACAATATTTTCATTTAGTGCCAATAAAAGAGGTTTTTTTTTGTTATTATCATCATGTAAATGAAGCGTATTAGTAATTACGAATTCGCGAATTGCCTTTTTTTTTGTGATACTTTGCGTATTGGATTCTCTATTGTGAGCGAATTGCGAATTCGATTTGCGAAATCGAACTATGCGTATTATGAATTCGGTAACCTTGATAAACTTGGTGAATCTGATTTTTTTTTTTTTTGTTTTTGTTTTTGTTTTTTTTTCTTCCACAGATTGTTGGAAAACTACACCACATATAAAGCAATGGTATGTTCCTTTATGCTATAGTGTTATATGTTGTGCCTACCTTGAATATTGTTTCCTATTTTATGATGCATCTGAATGTATATAACTTTCATTTGAGTATGGACAATTAATACCTGGAATATCCCATTTAAAATCTGGTAGAAAAGTCTATTATTTGGATCCTATACAACCAGCTACTATGAAGTATGGACGATAACTAGTTCAACCACATTGCTAGCTGGCGAGTCTTGTATGTGTTATGTTGGGGTCTAAAAATATTTGACCCCCATTGTACAAAGTAAAGTTTGAACACCATGCTTTAGTAAGTGTTGGAAACTTTGTATTCAGATCTTTATTTGGCTAAACTTTCAGCAGCACAAGAAGTTACATACTTCCTGTAGTTGTTACTCTGTTGTTGTAAGTTCATGGTATTCTAAAAGCAAGCACTAGGACAGGAGTCTAGTTGCCAGTCTTGCTATCTGCTACTGTAACGTTTTCGTATTTATCATACTTCTTGATAGTCTGATGAAGAATAGCTATGAAACTGCCCAGATGTCTATTAATAATATCTATAATGATTACGAAATGTAAGAGTTTGTTTGGAGTTGTAGATTTTGATGGAAAGGAGGGATGGATACAAAATCTCTTCTTTGGTTAGCGAGAGAAATGGAGTTGTTGGGGGGGGGGGGGGGGGGGGTTATAGGGAGATCCATCTTCCCTCCTACAACCCTTTTTTTTTAAAAAAAAAACCCACCAATATAGGAAAGGTTTGGAGGGAAACTCCCGTGTGCCATCCCACCAATATCTAAATGATTACGATTTGTAGGGCATGTTTGGAGTTGGAGGATTTGGACGGAAAAGAGGGACTTGTTTGGTGAGCAAAGAGGGTTGGAGGCAAATGGAGTTGGGGGCTGGCGGGTAATAGAGGGACCCATTTTCTCTGCTACAACCATTACCAAAATCCCACCAATATAGGAAAGGTTTGGACAGAAAATTTCCTTGTGCCATGACTGCCATCCCCCCTCCCCTTCCCTCCCTTTCTCTCCTATCCATAGAACCCCAGATCATCAAGATATCAGTAACAGTAAAGTAAATAGCAAAACAGATACACCTACACTGGTAACAATTGTTAGATATTTGGATAATTGCCAAGATACCCTATCCTCGGCTAAAGTTCTATGTTTTTTCCACTATCCTCAAATAAGGAAGTACTAGTGTAGATTTCGTGCAAATGCACGGTTTTTTGGATAATGGTGTATAGAGAAATTAGCATTTATGGAGTAATAATTGAACAAATTTAATGTTAAGAGTCTATAATTATTAATGTGTAGTATTAGTTATTGACAATAAAAAGGTGAAAATTTAACATTTTACACCAATAAGATTGATAGTTGAACTAAAACAATTTATGTCAAAATCGCGTTTATAAAAAGTAACATTTTATCATCACATTACTGAAGGCACGATTCTTAAAAAATATTATGTTTTGGGGCTGTATTTTGGGAAGATTTTTCATATTTATAAAATTACTATAATTATTATTTTCGTGATGTATTTTTCTTGTGGGTGGTGAAGATAATATGAGTAAAATATAATAGTCTTACATTTGGCATATATCGTTGTCTTACACGTAAAATATAAGTCTTACACATAAAATACATGATGGTATAAAGTATTTTGATAGAATATACTCCCTCCGTCCCGGTCAATTGTTGTCTTATTCCTTTTTTGGGTGTCTCAGTCAATTGTTGTCCTTTCTATATTAGGAAAGTTTTCTATGAGTAATTTGACCCCCAAATGGGAGTGGTGTCCACTAACCATCCACTAAGCATAACTACAAATGATTCCCTACTATTTTCTTGGTCTTTGTGCCAAAATAAAAGGACAACAATTGACTGGGACGGAGGGAGTATTTCTCTACATATAATATGAGTATATGACATATAGTAAGAATTATAAGGTTGGGCCGACATATGTATAGAATAACGAAAAGTTTACTCAATATTTGAGAATAACTATATTAAGCCCAATTTATAGGTTAGAGTGATTTAAGCGTGAAAATTCCATGCTTTACTTATTCTTTTAGTCAATAGAGGATGGTTTGGACATTGTAGACTTGTGTAATGCTCCCCTATTTAGATGATATCTTTTGATTTTTATAAGACCTGCAAAATATGAGTTCTTTCTTTTCTTTGCTTGGATTTGGTGCATTCAGGATATTTTTAGATTCTTGCAAAATAGCATAACAGATAAACCACTGGTAAAATTGTTGAGTTCTATTAATATTTTCTAAGGACTAAGGTTATTTGATAGGAATAATCCAAACTATGTCTTCTCTTCTCATATTAATCCACCCTGACGTTTAATTGATAAAAATCTAATTTTTTCCCTCATTTATCTTTCACTGACCTAATTTTTACCTGTTATAACAACTAAAGCTTCAGATCATAAGGCGGTGGGTCCCACCTTTTTGTTCTTCCTGGATACATTCTCCAAGTAAAAAATGAAACCAGACTACTTTCTGCAAATAAAAATGATACTTTCTTCAGGTCACTTGTTTGTGCTCAAGTGGAAAATTAATGTTTAGATTGGACTATAGGGTCTATTTAGAATTCCACGGCAGAAAGGAAGACTAACAAGTCCTCACTCTCTCCCTTCTTTTACTTTTTCATTTCCTGATTCCTCACCTGGCCGTTATTTGTCTGCTATTTTGTTATGATGTTTAACACTCACTATTTCTGTTTGGTAACAATTTTTTAATGCAGGTTAACTGACGGAAACATGACTACTAAAGATGCTTACCAGTATTTTGTGATTAAAGCCCAAGAAATAGCTATTTCAAACAATTGGACCCCTGTCAACTGGTATGCCTGTGTACTGCTGACCTTTGTGTATTGACTCCGACACTTTGTCTCTGATTAATGAGAAAAATAACATCTCACGTGGCTCAAAAGTATGAGCCCTACCTAATCATGAGTTGGTGTAGATGAAACTTGAAAGATAGTATGTAAATAAAACCAGAGTACTGAACTGCTAATCTGAGTGAAGCTTATTTCATTCTGTTTATGGATGTACATGGCAGATACATCATGCATGGGTTTATTTCAAATAGTGGCCGGTATATTTTGATGAGAGTATGTTAGTAACTTAGGATGTCATCATGAGAGTTTGTGCATAAAGTTTATTTGATCTTTTCACATGTCTTTATAGTTTTGAAAAATGGTTTAGTACTTTAGCTAACTCATTCCAAGGTTTATCGCACACTTTTTATTTAAATTATTACTTCTTAGTATTGGCTCTCGGAACCTTGAGGAATTTTCCCACAAAATACATGATAAATGTTGATCGCTTACACTTCTTTTGTCAGAAAAGTGTATATAGACTTCCTCGCGTGTAGCCCTTAAAACATGCAGCAATCAGTTAGTGGGGACCTTCTCTAAGTAGATTTAATGTTAGATCTGAATAGGCAAAAGTAGTAAGCCATAGTTGAGGGGATCTTGCTTAAGCTACACTAATTTTAATTGCCATGGTGACTTTATCATTCATACCTCAATTACTTGTGTTTTTTATTTATTTTTGTGGTTGGTAGTCTTGGTACACATGCTTAAATAATTGGTTTTACTCTTGGTTGTAAAATCTGATAAGAATGAAAAATATGATACTGCAGGGAAGAAACTTTCATCAATTTTCCATCAAAACTGAATCCAAGGACAGTTGTACATAACTGGTCAGCCTTCTTTCATTTCAATAATCCTTTCTGTGTTTCTTTTCTAGATAATAAAATGCAAAGAATCTCTTTAACCAATGCAGGCTGGTCTCCGGTATTTGTCCCAGAGCCGTTGCTAAAGGATTTAGATGTATATACAGCAATCAAAGTGTTTGGTATCTTGATCATCTTGATGTGCCATGGCAACCTGTCTACGATGCAGAGCCATTGGAAGGAATTAGTGATGCCACTCAGCAAGATTTGATTCTTGGTGGAGAAGTATGCATGTGGGGTGAGACGGGTGATACTTCGGACGTTCAGCAAACAATCTGGCCTCGGGCTGCTGCTGCTGCAGGTATTTATTTTCGGCACGTTGCTATTTTTTTTTTGCATGCTAATTATATCCACAAGTTTGGCTTTCCTTCCCTGAGTTTTAAACTTTCATCTTGTTGAAATGGAAGCCATGAACCGTGGACAATATAGCGGGTATATATAGTATTTACTATTTAGGTCAAGGGTTAGTGTGTCAATCTAACTCTACATATTATCTCACGTACTCATCTCTGATAATTGACAGTTGGATATAGGTATGACACTTGATTACTTAATTTTAAGAAAGAAACATGAAGATATTTTACGGACAGCCTAGCCAAGTCCTACAGGACACATACCAGTATTGAATACTTCTAACCGATTTTGAGTTACATAGAGTGTATTGTCTCTAAAATTCGATATTTATCATTAGTATTAACTTGTTGCAACGCTGGTTTTGAGGTTACAGGTGCTAGCTCCACTATATATTGGAGCATCTGGTGCACTTTTGAGTCCACATATAGTGGATCTTTTGCTGTAAAGTTTTCCATTTATACATGTGTTCTCTAGGGGAGGTAGACTTTTGTCTGTGCTTCTTGTCTTGTCGAGTTGTTAGTTGATGTACAACTCTTTGACCCAGTTTTTGTTATGGGTCATCCACAAACCATATCTTTGCTTGACTTGAAACATGGGCTAAGGAGATTTTAAGTTCTATACATTGTGGACTTTGTGGTATTCGGGGGGATGTATTTGACATTCAGGAAGTGGTGTCAGAGAATTCATATACATTATTGACATGACCTTTGCATATATTGAATTATGTTAAGGCGTTAAGCACGAGAATCACGTCGATGACACCTCTTTGGTGTTCTCATTCTCCACTCCGTTCCGGCTTACATTTTGCTAGCAACATATAAACAAAATGAAAGGAGTTCTCTGGCTGTGACATCAACCAATCTGAATTGCACATTTGCTTCCCTTGGTCTCATAAAATTTGCTCTCATCACATGCCCTCGTCAACATAACTAATTGACCCTTGACTGCTTATTGGATTCTATTGCGCTAAGTAGTTGATGTAGTTTGGATCCTGTATGGGTGTGGAGATTTCTGGCTTTATTTGATCTTATTGTTGGCCGACATTGTACATGTAGAACGCTTGTGGAGTAGTAGGGAATCTACATCCTCTGGAAACAAAAACCAAACAGTTCTTCCCCGATTGCATTACTTTCGTTGCCTTCTGAACATGCGCGGAGTTCAAGCTGCTCCCGTGACCAACTATTTTGCTCGTCGTCCACCAACCGGTCCAGGTTCATGCTACGACCAATAACTTGTGTGATTCTGATTTATTTATTTACTATAGTACTCTGCTCCAATTTTTACTATTATTATTGTGTATGTGAACCTGTAATCCCAATCAGGCTTGCTGTTTGATGTTAAAAATTTAAAACCACCTGATATTGGGTTGTAATGAAATGTGTTTTTTCATTCAGTGTTACCTGTTGTAGACACTTGACAAAAATATCTGTTTCATGTGGCATGCGATTTTTGTTCTTTTTGGGTTTTTGCCTGTTAAAATTTTCGGTTTCGTATGTATTTATTAGCTCTCTGGTACACATCCCCCACAATTGCGCGGGTTTTAGACAAAGATAATAGAAAATTTAATAATTATAAAAGGGATGTGCTTTTTCACATACAAATTTTACTGTTTCACGTACGCTTTTAAACTTGTCATATTTTCTTTCTCCCTCACTCAAAATCAAAACCAATTACCACTCGCACCAACATCACTGCCCACCGCACCAGCCACCATGAACCCTAATTTAATTAATTGAATTAAACTCATTAAACCCTGAGCCATCCTTCGACAAACAAATAAAATTTAATTCATTAAATAAAAATCAACAATAATTGATAATGTTTAATGTGTACATCTGTATTTATTATGAACAATAGGATGTGGGATTTCGTTGCATTTTCGTCGAATTAGTCCCAATTATAAGGTTCTTCAAATGGCACCAAACAAATTGGTACTAATTGCACGAGAATTGTTTCCGTGCAAATTGGCCCATAACCACATCTCACCGTAGACCTTGTGCAAACTGTCTTCGTTTTTTCTTTTTACTAGTGGGAATGCCGCATCGGCGGACAACTTCCGTTACTTGTGTCCGCAATGCATTTGTAAATTGTTAAAGATGCGAACTGAAATAGGTAAACATTAAAGTCAGATCTTAAAATTTATGGACAAATCATAACTACTACGACCTACAACTATCACAACAGTAGTGCAACACAATTATAACATACTAAAACAAAAATACTTGTGTCCGCAATGCATTTGTAAATTGTTAAAGATGCGAACTGAAATAGGTAAACATTAAAGTCAGATCTTAAAATTTATGGACAAATCATTTGTTTTATTTATAGATATTTATACATACATAAAATAAACATGGGATATATTAGACATCTATTGTATCTATAGGCGTCTACTGTCACTATTATTTTTAGACTGCGATGGATAAAGGCGTTCAGTCATCGCTTGAAAGCGACAACAACTCAAGTTCAGGGGCAATTTCATGCCTGGTGGCTGTGTAGTATTTTTGTTTTAGTATGTTATAATTGTGTTGCACTACTGTTGTGATAGTTGTAGGTCGTAGTAGTTGTAGTCCAGTACATCAAATCCGAAGAAACCTTTTAGAAATTTTATAGCTTTTCTGGCACAGTTTTGCTGAGATGGCCCTACGAGATTTGAAGATGATCCAATAAACTTAACCGCTTCCGCACACATGCGAACGTACGCCTTTAGCTCGTCTTCCGTAATGACATGGATGCCAAACTCCGCAGGAGGTAGGTAAAGTTGTTTTAGTAAGTCGTTTAGGATAATCTTCAAATTTACTTCTAATGAACATCGAGGTGTTGGTAATGAATCTGAAACAAAGCAATTAGTAAGTCAGTAAACTGCTTTAATACTTCTGTGTAGGTAAAAATGTAATCATACGCACACATTAAACTGTAATACATATAATAGAAGACGTATGGGCAGAAAAAAATACACCCTAAAATTAATATAAGAAATTAAAACATAAAAATAATACCCATTGGAGACTATCTCTGGACAATTACCTTCTATGAAAAAGGCAGCCCATGTTGTGTATTTATAGGCAAACCGATACACATGTAAAATGAGGTGTTGTGCTAGATGTTCTACCACATAGAAGGTACGTGTATCTATATAGTTCATAACTAAAATGACATGTAATACAATCGTATTTCAGATTGGATTAGTTTTGGTTTTCGGCGTAAGTGGATTTGTATCAACTATAATTTCGTATGACTAAATTACATATATTTGGCGTGTTGACACGTGGAAGATACGTGTATAATTTTTTGTCCCTTTTGCTTTTCTTTACCCAAATACTATCTATGAATAAAATATATTCCAAATAGGATAAGTCTTTTTCTTCGGCTTTTTTTTTTGTAGTTAACACTGATTACAGTCATTTGGCATAGTTTTTTAGAAGATGATATGAATTTTTTTTTTTTAATCAGTATGTTTTTTTTAACAAGTAACAGCGTTAAAGTACTTAATGATACAACCATGTACGTTGTCACAATTTTTTAGATGGTTGTTCAAAATGAATAAAAGTAAATGTTTGGAAAATGTATTTACTTGAGATATTAAATGAACGATCATGATAAAAAATTTACATACAATCTTAGGAAAAATTATATGTAGTTAAATAGTTATTTGCACACAGACAGTATAAATTTTGCGTTAAAAAATAATTGCTAAGACGCGTGTGATAAGCATTTAATTAGTCACATTTTCCCCTCATTTTCGTCCCCATTTTGGTCCGTTTACACGGATTTGCGTGCCCTTGATTGCATTTGCTTCCCGATTTCCCGTACTATAAATGTCGGTCTTAATTTGTAGGAATTAAGGCGGAAATGAAGAAATCGGAGCAATAGGGTCTTGCATGAGTCGGGATTCGAAGATGAGATGAAGAAGTGAAGAATTGAGTCATCAGGTGGCCCAGGCCGGGCACCAGACCGGCGGCCGGCCCACCGGCCCAGACCACCACTCTACAAATGAAAGGAGTTGAAAAAGAGAAGAAAAGGCCCAGGTAGCGCCGGCCGGCCTACCGGCGGCCGGTCGACTACCCGGCCTACACCTACATCAGAAGCCATTGAGAGTCAAATGGTGCTCCAGGCCGGTGGGGGACCGGCGGCCGGTCGACCGGCCCAGACCCCCATTTTTCCATACTTAGTGAAATTTTGAGGATTTTGAAGACGGAGTTCCTGAAGTCACTGATGTGTCCCAGGCCGGTCAGAGGCCCGGCGGCCGGTCGACCGGCCGGGAACGCAACATCGCAAAATCCGCCTCTTCTTCTAATTTCTTCCTTAATTTCGAGATACCTATATATACCCCCCCTATTATTTTGTAAGCAGTCTTTTTACATTCCTCTTAGCACAAAACCCTAGAAGTTTGTAACCTAAATTAATCCCTAATTACTCTCCTAATATTTCCCTAATCTAGTTTAGTTTCTCATTTCAAGTTGTTGAATCTAGTCTTTCATTTCATTTTTTGGGGTTTGTATTGAAGACTTGGGTGAAGACATTCCCCCTACTCATCAATATAAGTTTTGTTTGGTATTAAATCTCTCATCTTTTTTATTGTTTATGCAATTAATTTCCATTTCTAGTTTATAGTTCATCTTTTGATTGTTATCATTATTCTTCTCATAGCATAATGTTGATTGAACTCCCCCTTCCCTTTAGTGCTTTGATTCCCTTTACCATGTGTGAGTAGATTCTCCTCTAGGGTTTAGGGGGAGCCTAAGGGAGGATCATATGGGGTATTAGGTTGGTTAATTAGTAAGTTTGTGGTAAATGATTTGGGTATTGCCCATATGAACACCAAGTGTTTGATGAAATGGGTGAACGAAAGTTGCCATTTTATCAAACATGGTTTGATTTTCTCTTAAGCGACGGTGGTAGAGACGATTAGACTAAGTGTTTATATGGGTGATTTGAGACAAATGCGATGGCTTTGTTGATGATTATCGATTGTTGAGACATTAGCAATCGATTTTACTCGAATTATTTACCCCTTTGCTAGTTACCCGACTAACCCATTAATCCCCCTAAGGTGAACCCTTCACCCTAGTCTTTCCCTTAATTGTTTTCGTCTTTATTACTTAGCGATTACTTGTTTTTCCTAATTTTTAGTTAACTTTCCAATCCGTCATATTTTAGGCTAGAATAGGATTCAATCGAACTAGTAGTTGACCCCACCATCCTTGTGGTTCGACCCCGACTTCCGCTATCGCATTAGTTGGGTTTCATAAATTGTTTTGCTTGAGCGGTACGCGACAAATCGATCATCAAATGGCGCCGTTGCCGGGGATGGCGTAAGGAAACTCGTAGTTTGTTTTGTGTCTTAGATTTAGCCAAGTTACTTGTTGTTTTTGTTGGTTTTTAGTTGTTAGATTATTTGTAGAGTGCCTTGCATTATTGTCTTTCCCTAGTGTGCCCAAAAACACACTAGGAGTCTAACTTGTTTTTGAGTTGCTTTGAGTGCATGCCTAGGGGTGAAGGTTTGTTCTTGAGCCATCCGGAACCCGAAAGGTTGTTTAGGACTCTCCGTGCCAATACACTTGCTCGGGTTAGGAATTCAAGAAGAGTTAGCCATCAACAAGCCAATACTTCAATTGCTTCTACATCCACTCCAACAATCGATTACCCACAAAACAACACCATTGAACCCATATTTGAAAACCCCTTCTACAATACACAACAAAATACACCACCAAATTCACCACCTACAATACCTCAACAACAAAATCAACCACAAATGACGACTTTACGTGATCGTAACCGTCCCAACCACGATGATACCCAATCTCCAATCAATTTCGGTGTCTTGGCCCCAAATAATTTTGAGATTCACCCGGCTCAAATGAGTTCTATTGAGAGGGATAGCTTTGGAGGCCTCCCCGATGAGGATGCTCATGCCCACTTGAGAAAATTCAAAAGTAGGGTAGGAATCATGAAGAGGAATGGTGTGCCCGAGGAAACCCTTTGCCTCATGTTGTTCCCATTTTCCCTCAAAGACCGGGCGGAGAGGTGGTTGAATAACCATCCTCCAAACACCTTCACTACTTGGGATGATTTGGCTAAGGAGTTCCTAAGCAAGTACTACCCCGCTTCCAAAACGGCGATGCTAAGGAATGAGATAACAACCTTTCAACAAGAGGATGGAGAATCCTTAGGAGAGGCATGGGATCGATTCATTGACTTACTTGCCCGTTGCCCTCATCATGGAATTGCGGATTGGTATGTCACTCAAACATTCTATCAAACTCTCCTCCCTCAAACCAAGGCTATGGTGAATGCTTCCGCGGGGGGAAGTTTTGATCATTTGAATGACCAACAAGGGGCGGCATTGATTAAGAAGATGGTTGAGTCGGAATCTAGCTATGGTACTAGTTCTAGAGGAAATAGCTTGAGAAGGAGTTCTAAGTACCCAAGTGAGAACTTCTCAAATGCGGATACCAATGCCAAGATTGATTTGCTCACACAAACTTTTACAAAGGGTTTTGCCGAGCTTCAAAAAGCTCAAAATCAAAGTCAAGGCCATCATGTGAATGAAGCTAGTGGGTCTTATGCACCTCCTATGGTGGAAGCTTATCAAACCCCCACTTGTGAAATTTGCAATGGATATGGACACACCTTTGAAGTTTGTGGGAACAATTTTTCTTATAACCATGAAGGTGCAAATGACTACCAACATGTGAATGCTTTTCAAGGAGTCAACAACAACCCACGGCCCTCAAGGCCTCAATTCCAAAATCAAGGAGCTTACAACCCAAATTCAAATTTCTATCATCCAAGCTCAAAATTTCACCCAAACATGAGTTACAAAAGCCAAAATGTCTTAAACCCTCAACACACACAAACTCAACCTTCCAACCCTCCGGGTTTTTCCCAACCTAGAGGAGGAGGTCAATTTTCTAGAGGAAACTATAACAATCAATTCAACAACTCTCAACAAGGTCAAGGATCCAACCAATTCCAAAATCAACACTTCAATGATCAAGGTTACAATAACCAAGGTAACTTCCAAAACCAAGGTAATTGGAATCAAGGTCAAGGAAATTGGAATCAAAATCAAGGGAACCAAAACTTCAACAATCAAGGCCAAGGTAATTTTTACCAAGGCAATCAAAACAATCAAGCAAGTCAAGGGGTTCCCGATCAATCTTTCCAAGGCCAAGGGCCAAATTTCAACAACAACCAAGGGTCAAATTTCAACAATCAAGGTTCAAGGGGGCAACAAGGGAATTTTAACAACAACCAACAAGGAAACTTTAACAATCAAAGAAACAACAACCAAGGTTCAAGTAGTCGGAATGACTATGCTTTTGCCCTTCCTTTGACAAATCAACCCCACCAAGAGAATGATCCTTCAATAAGTGAAGTTTTGCAATTAGTCAAAAACATGGAAATCCAAAACAACTTGACTTTGCAAAATGTCACCAATGCTCACAAGAAAGAGGTGAGGGAATTAGAAGCTAGGTTAGCTTCTCAAGCTTTGAACAATCCTCAAAGGCCTCCGGGAGGTCTACTTGCTCAAGGGAAAAGCTCCAAGGATGCTTCATCAAGCCACCATGCATGTGCGTGACTTTAAGAAGTGGACTAGTGCTTGATAACCCCTACATGGATATGATGAATGATGAGATCCCAAATGATGGGCATGTTGAGGAAGGAGAAGAATTTGAAGAACCCATTTTGACTCCTACCTTGGAGTTAAAAGATGATGGAAAGGGTGAAAATGATCAAACCAAAGAGGGAGAGGATGGGTATGTCGAAATTATGCCTTATGAAGAGGAGATGAACAAGGATGTCAATGATGACGGAGTAGAGGTACAACCAATAGCAAAAGCTAAGGTAACCAAGAAAACTCCCATGCCAAAGGTATCTTTTAGTACTCCACTTGTTGTTTCCGATATCCCCTACCCCTCTAGAGCTTTGAAAACTAAGGAAAACTTCAAGTTCACCCAATTTAGAAAAATGCTTGAGGGACTTGAAGTGACCTTACCTTTCACCGATGTTATATTGAACATGCCCACTTACTCAAAATTTCTAAAAGACATCTTGACTCACAAGAGGACTTTGGGTACCCAAGATGTTATGATTATGGAGGCGGAGTGTAGTGCTCTCCTCATTAATCCTAACTCTTTTAAAATGCCAAAAAAACTTGGGGACCCCGGAAGTTTCTCTATCCCTTGTGTTGTGGGGGGAGTCATGATTTCAAGGGCATTATGTGACAATGGTGCAAGTGTAAGTGTCATTCCCTTAACTATTGCTAAAAGAATTGGACTTGAAAGTTTAACCCACACTTCTATGACTCTACAACTAGCGGATAGGTCCGTTAAGCAACCTTTGGGTGTGCTTGAGGACGTACCCGTTAAAGTTGGCAAATTTTTGATCCCCACGGATTTCGTTGTCCTAGATATCCCGGAGGATAGCCACACTCCCATCATCCTTGGTAGGCCCTTTTTGGCTACCGGAGGAGTCCTCATTGATGTGAGGGACGGGCGGCTAACCTTTAGGGTGGGAAACGAAACCCTTGAATTTAATCTTCCACATCTAGTGAAGGGACCAATGTTTCACAAAGCATGCTCGGTAGAAGTCATTGAAGAAGTGGTTGAGAAGGTGCATGAAGAGGAGAAGCATGAAGAAGAAGCTCTACAAGTGGCACTCCATGATGAGGAAATGGGAGATGACCACGAGGTAGATGATGAGCTAATGAAGAAGGTGGAGGGCCTTCTCCCTCCAAAGGTACAACTTAAGCCCTTACCTCCCTCACTTAAGTACTCTTTTTTAGGTGAGGGAGAGACTTATCCCGTTATCATTAATGCTAATTTAAGTGAAGGCCAAGAACTTGAACTTTTGAAAGTCTTGAAAACTCATAGGGGTTCACTTGGATATAGCATTGATGATATCAAAGGGTTAAGTCCCAATCTTTGCATGCATAGGATTGTCTTGGAGGAGGGTAGCAAACCTAAGGTAGATGGGCTACGTAGGTTGAACCCTAAGATGGCGGAAGTGGTAAAAAGTGAGGTGATGAAGTTGCTAGAGGCCGGGATAATTTACCAAATAACCGATAGCTCTTGGGTGAGTCCCGTCCATGTAGTGCCCAAGAAAGGAGGGGTAACTATGGTGGAACAAGAGGATGGGACTCTCTTAGCTTCTAGACCCGTGACCGGGTGGCGGATGTGCATTGACTATCGCAAATTAAATGCCGCCACCCTCAAAGACCACTACCCCATCCCCTTTATTGACCAAATGCTTGAAAGGTTGGCGGGGCATTCTTACTATTCATTTCTAGATGGTTATTCCGGGTTTTTCCAAATCCCCATACACCCGGAAGACCAAGAGAAAACCACATTCACTTGTCCCATAGGAGTTTATGCTTATAGGAGGATGCCCTTTGGGCTTTGTAATGCTCCGGGGACTTTCCAACGGTGTATGACGGCTATTTTTGCCGATTTTCTTGAGAAGAGTATGGAGGTCTTCATGGACGACTTTAGTGTCCATGGAGACTCATTTGATCTTGGGCTTTTGAATTTGTCTAATGTTTTGCAAAGATGTGAGGAGCACAACCTCGTCCTCAATTGGGAGAAATGCCACTTTATGGTGGAGGAGGGGGTTGTGCTTGGTCACATCGTGTCTAAGAGAGGCATAGAAGTTGATATGGCTAAGGTTTCGGTAATAGAAAACTTGTCACCCCCTACTAATGTGAAGGGAGTGAGAAGCTTTCTAGGCCATGCGGGCTTTTACCGACGTTTCATCAAAGATTTTTCTAAAATAGCCAAGCCTTTAACTTCTCTTCTTCTCAAAGACACACCATTTGTATTTGATGAATTTTGCTTGAGTGCTTTTTGTAGGTTGAAGGAGGCTCTTGTGACGGCTCCCATAATCCGATCACCGGATTGGAGCCTTCCCTTCGAAGTTATGTGCGACGCCTCCGATTATGCGGTCGGGGCGGTGCTTGGCCAAGTTGTGGACAAGAAGCACCATGTAATCTACTACACAAGCAAAACTCTTGATCAAGCCCAAGTCAACTACTCTACGACGGAAAAGGAGATGCTAGCTATTGTTCATGCCGTGGAAAAGTTCCGGCAATACTTTGTTGGTGCTAAGGTTGTGGTATACTCGGATCACTCCGCTTTGAGGCAATTGTTAGTGAAAAAGGATGCAAAGCCAAGGCTCTTGAGGTGGATTCTTTTACTTCAAGAGTTTGACTTGGAAATTAAAGACAAGGCGGGGTCGGAGAATGTTGTTGCCGACCACCTATCTAGATTGACTACCGAAGATCATGGGTTGAAGGATGAGAGTGGCCCGATCAATGAGTGGTTGAGAGAAGATAGTTTGATGATGATAGGTGGTAAATCACCATGGTTTGCGGACTTGGCAAATTTGATTGTGAGTGGGTTTATTCCGGAAGAGTTGGATGCTAGAGCTAGGAGGAAGTTGAAGCATGACTCAAAACGCTATTTTTGGAATGACCCACATCTTTTTCGCAAGTGTGGTGATGGCATGTTTCGAAGATGTGTTCCTAGAGAAGAAGGTATGGAGATAGTTGATAGAATTCACAACTCGGCCTATGGGGGCCACCTTGGTACATCTCGCACCATTGCAAAGGTGTTACAAGGTGGTTTCTATTGGCCATCTATGTTCAAGGATATCCACTACTTTGTCAAATCTTGTGATCGGTGCCAAAGAACGGGGAATATTAGTCAAAGGAATGAGATGCCCCTTCAAAACATTCTTGAGATTGAGCTTTTTGATTGTTGGGGAGTTGATTTCATGGGACCATTTCCCAACTCTTGCGGGAATGAGTACATTTTGGTAGCGGTGGACTATGTGTCCAAGTGGATTGAAGCCGTCGCCACCCCAACAAATGATGCTAAGGTTGTTATCAAGCTCTTCAAGAACACTATATTTCCGAGATTTGGGACCCCAAGGGTGGTGATTAGCGACGGGGGTTCGCACTTTAGGAAGAGCACTTTCAAGTTCTTACTTTCTTCCCATGGTGTCACTCATAAGACCGCTCTTGCCTACCACCCTCAAACTAGTGGGCAAGTAGAGGTCTCAAACCGTCAAATAAAAGCCATCTTGGAGAAGACTACAAGCAAAGGTAGGAAGGATTGGTCTCAAAAGCTTCCGGATGTTCTATGGGCCCTTCGCACCGCTTTCAAAACTCCACTCGGCACAACTCCCTACAAGCTTGTTTATGGAAAAGCTTGTCACTTGCCAATCGAGTTGGAGCACAAGGCATGGTGGGCCTTAAAGGAGATGAACTTTGATATTGATATGGCCGGAGAGCTACGATTTCTCCAAATGAATGAACTTGAAGAGCTAAGACTTGATGCCTACGAGAGCTCAAAGATCTACAAGGAGCAAACAAAGAAATGGCATGATGCCAAATTGGTTGATAAAGATGTAAAAGTGGGTGACCAAGTCTTACTCTATAATTCTAGAGTCAAGTTGTTTCCGGGAAAGCTACGCTCTAGATGGTCGGGTCCTTTCAAAGTTATCGACATTTCACCACATGGAGCTTTTGAACTTTGGAGCGAAGAAGGTGGTAATTTCAAGGTCAATGGGCATCGAGTGAAAAGATATTTTGATGGCGATGAAAAAGGAACGGTGGAAGTACTCTTCCTTGGGGATCCACTTCCCGAGGAGGAGTCTTGTTTGTAAACTCTTGTGATTTGATAGGTTTGGTGGAGTCCCTCAACAACCACCAATTTTTTTGTATATAGCATGCATATTAGGAGTAGTTGTGAAGATTTGGATTTGTGTACTCGGGTTTTTTCGTCTTTAGGAAGAAGTTTTAGGACGGTTTGAAACACTTGTAGTCGGGTTTGGTTTGAAACCGTATAATTGGGATTATGTTGGTTGGGTGGATATTGTTGGTGACTTGGGTTTCTTAGGGGATTTGTTGAGAATTTGAAGACGAGAAAAGTGCTCCAGGCCGGTCGACCGGCAGCCGGGGTGCCGACCGGCCCAGAGCACTCCAGAAGGTGAATTTTGAAGTTTGAAAATCGAAGTGCAGGTGTTCCAGGCCGGTCGACCGGCAGCCGGGGTGCCAACCGGCCTGGAGCACATTATCATAGGAGAAGGATTTTTGGGAATTTTCGAGCTGTATTCTGTGCCGGGTGACCGGCGGCCGGTCTGACAACCGGCCCAGAGCGCATATAACTGAAAATTTGAAGATTGCATATTTTGAGCCGAGTTCCAGGCCGGTCGACCGGCAGCCGGGGTGCTGACCGGCCTGGGATACCTGAACACGAGCAAAACCAAAAAAATCAAAAAATTGACTTGGGGTCCAGGCCGGTCGACCGGCGGCCGGTGCCTGGACCGGCCCAGACTTCACCCGAGAGCAATATACAACTCGTGACCCCCCCTCACTTCCTTCATTCTTCTTCATTCTTCTTTCCTTCTTTCTTCTTCCTTCCTTCAAACCTCCACAAAAACCTCACAAAACTCACAAAAATCACCACCATACTCCATCACTACAACATCAATCCCAAAAATTAACCCACTACCTCAAATAAAATCATCCCCCACCTCAAAAACCCAATTTTTCCCTCTTTCAATTGAATCTAACGAAAATCACCATGGCTCAACAACCACCTCGGAAAAGAACAAGGGCTCAACTTGAGGCCGAGTTAGAAGCTAGACTTCAGCAAGTTACGGCGGGTATGGGTCCGGATGACGATTTTCCCGATATCGTCTTCGTCAGCGAAATCGCAAGAGGTAAATTTCAATGTTTAAAGCGTAGACCCCTTCCCCACTCCCGTTTTATTTGTCGGAATACTATGCGGAACCTCGGCCTTGATACGGTCACTCTTGAGCTTTTCAAAGGTTTGGGTATGGGGGAACTCTACGGTCAGCACTTCCGTACTTACCCCCGTCTCACTTGGGAGTTTTTGAGTTCGTTTAGTCACGAGAAGGATAGGAATACGGGTATGGTCAAAATGGTATCTTTCCGCCTCTTGAATATTGCCTTTAACATTCCCCTTGAGAAATTTTGTAAGGTTTTAGGGGTCAAATTTCATAAGTCGTACAAAGTCCCCGAAAACTTTAATGTGAATGATGTGTGGACTTCTATATCGGGTTTTGAATTTGCGAAGGGAACTAAGAGGCCGGCAAATGCTTGCCACAATGCCCCTATTAGGTTTTGGCATAGGTTTATGGGTTGGACGTTGTTTGGGAGAGAGGAGTGTCATAATTTTCGGGCTGATGAGCTCGCGATTTTGGCGGCTTACTTGTTCCAAAAGCCGATTAGATTTGGAGTCAACATTGGTCACTATGTCGCTCTCCACTTTCAGAAAATTGCCAATGACCCATTTAGCCCGACCGGAATCCATTTAGGGGGGATTGTTACCAAGATTGCCCATGTCCTGTGTAGAGATGCTCTTGATGAGCGTAATTTGAGGTGTTTAGGGGGTTGCTCCTTGTTGACGGAGGATTACATTTCAAAGAAGCTTGAGTGGGTAGTAAAGAGAGTTGAGGACGGGAAGACATATTGGAGGATTCGAGTGGTAAATTCTATTCCCCTCCCTAATAGTGCGGCTATGAAAGTGGTTCCTGATAGCGCGCACTATCTTCTCCCCCTAGAGGAGGAGAACCCTCCACCACCACCTGAAGAAACCCCGGAAGATCCTTTAGCTCCAGTTACCGCATTTAGGCGAGATCCTACTGCCCCCGTCACTACATATAGGAGAGAGGAGCGGGGCCCCACTTCCACCACCTTACCCTATATGAGCCCCTTCTATCATCAGCAGCAGTGGCGTCCTTGGCCCAATTCATCCCAACCCGACGCATCCACTTCCACCACTACCAGTTACCCACCTTTGGATCCCTCCTTGATCCAGTTCATGGCCGACATGACTTTGGCCTCCGAGGCAGCAGCTACGGAGAGAGAGGCAGCGGCTAGGGAGAGAGAGGCGGCAGCTAAGTGGCGAGAGGAGGAAGCTCGGGATAGAGCTCTTTTGTCGCAGAGGATGGACAGGATGTATTATGACTTGGCTCTTGGCCAATACCCTTCTTACGATAATTGGTGTAGGGAGGGGTATAGGGAGCCAGTTGGCCCACATCCGTCCTATTTTATGTGGCCAGAGGGCGGGTATGACCAGGGTTCTAGGGTGTTCGGAGATTTCAATGTTCAGCCAGATTATTATTCTTCTGCGCCGGGTTTTACTCAGCCGGTAGTTGATGAGGAGGAGGTGGACCCAGAGATTGCGGCTCAGAATGCCGAGTGGTTTGACAGGATGGGTCCACGGTTCGAGATTGTGGAGGGTGGCGGCTCTGGTTTGGGAGCCCAGGATGTAGATGCGTCTTTTGCTGAGGCCAGTCATGGCCAATTTGATACTACATCCTCTGATTTCACTGGATACTCTTGAGGCCGGAAACCCATGAGTATGATCCCTTTTAATCCAAATCTTCATCATATTTATATTTTCGCATGCATTTAGATAGTTGTATTATATCTTAGCTTAGTCATCCATTTAGTTGCATCCATTTAGGCTTGCATTAGAATTTAATTTTGTAACATATCGTCACATATTAGCCTTGCATCCATATAGCGTAGTTGCATTTTGTTTGGTGTCATTTTTAGACTTTCCCGTGGTTGGTACCCCCATGAGGGGCGTGCATTTATGCATTTTACCGCCACGACGAGACTCCGATATGGCACACTAGACTTTCCTGTGGGAGGTACCCCCCTGAGGGGCTTGCATTTATGCACCTTACCACCGCAGCGAGACTCTAGATTAGCATATAGTGTAGTTTGCATTTACTTAGATCATGACATTGTATTA